>BGPR01014054.1:16960-36540 GCA_013235015.1 Araneus ventricosus | reverse complement strand
AAAAGTGACGTCTCCCAACCCAACCGGGGGTACCAGAATAGACTCGTTAACTGTCCTTTAGGTTCTCGATTGAATTAAGATGACAACGCATTCCAAAAATAGAAAGTGTCATCTAATGGACCTTATGCATGTGACGTCACATCCTCCGACACTTGACCTGCCGGCGGCAGCCATTGGCCAGTCTTAAACAGCTGACTCGGAACTGCTTTTATTTCTGAGTCACTTATAGGCCGATCGTTTTGTTTATTCCTCCACAGCTGTTTTTCTATACTCTCGAACCCAAACTGTCCATAAGGTCCATTAGATAGTTGAGAAAACAAACCAGTTAAGGAGCTAACCGCTGAAGGACCGAATTATTTTGAAACCTACAGTATTTAGAACGAGTTAACTCGGGTTATGTCCTTAAGCGGTTAAGAGTACATGGTCGCTATACCAATGGACCTTATGCATGTGACGTCACATACTCCGACACGTGACCTGCCGGCGGCAGCCATTGGTCTGTCTTAAACAGCTGACTCAGAACTGCTTTTATTTCTGAGTCACTTATAGGCCGATCGTTTTGTTTATTCCTCCACAGCTGTTTTTCTATACTCTCGAACCCAAACTGTGCATAAGGTCCATTGTTTCAGTTCAAGGCTGGGCTGTTGAAAAGAGTGTATATTATGTTTTCCCACATTTGGCTGAAAGTTTCTTCCCAGTTTTTAAGAATCTAAAGATTTAGAGTTTTAAAAAATTAACCCTCTTACACCCTGTTATTGATTCTCGGAGTACGTGCGCTTGTTTCCACACCCTAGTTCGTCATTGAACTGAGCTGAGAGTAGATTGCACTCTGGTGCAGGGAGAAATTGGTCCAATCGGCTAAAGGCCGGTCTTGTGAAAGAAGTAAAAGAACTTGACGGCACAGCGCAGTGTAAGACAAAGTTCGATTAAATGACATGTGCAGTTACGCTTATCTTGTGATCATGGCTTCACGTGTTACCAGTGTAGTCTTCTGTACTGTCTAATTAGATGACCTCCTTATGTTTTAAAGTAGGACTACGTTCCTCCCATTGGGGTCTCGGGAAGAAATTGGATTCACACGCCAAAAGGCCACAAAAAACGTTGTATGGGAGAACCACTATATCTCGGCAACTACATATGTTAAAAACATAACTAATGTGTTATTATAGAGATAAAGGGTAACAACAGAAGTTACAAAAAAAAATTGAAAATCGGAATTGTAGTGCAGCGACTACCGTGTCGCAAAGTTGGGCAAAAATACGCTTTACTTGGTGACGCGATCCTCTATATCTCAGTAACTATATATGTTAAAAACATAACTAATGTCTTATTTTAGAGATAAAGGGTAACAACAGAAGTTACAAAAAAAATTGAAAATCGGAAAAGAGTCACGCGAGTAAAGTAGTCCTACGCCTTTAACATCAGCGGCTGTTTGAAAAAGACAGCCTCCCGTCATTTTTTGTGAATGTGTTGTTGTTTTGATTCAACTAAGAGCCCCTCTTGAGATGTTAATGGATTACCGGTCATTTTTATATCGAATGATAGCGTCTATGAATGACTTAATTTTAGATTATAAGTGTAAAAATGCCGTAATTCGATGCACGAACTGAGTACAGGATACTCTGGTAAGGAACCTTTCCAACAATTGATTTTAGCCCTGTAAAATGTAGATTATCAATACTAAAAAACTTAAAAAATCACTGCTCTGCAGGGGAGTAGTAGAGCCTGCACGCCGTTCCGGCACTGCTTTTTTTAAATGAGAAATAAGTAAAAGAAAATTGTAAAGACAGCGAGAAAAACAGAGCGATTTCTGTCATCCAGGCTAGAACGTCCCGACACTGCTTTCAGAGCGTCCCGATACTGCTTTCAGAGCGTCCCGATACTGCTTTCAGAGCGTCCCGATACTGCATATTTTGCGACTACACCACTGCTGCTCAGTATTTTACTTGTTCTTCGTATGCAATCTGTATACTTTTCTCGAACAGTTTTCTACGGAATTATGAAAATGGAATTCAGATGCAGCCAATAATGGGCACTTTTGTTGAGATACCAATTTGGAACATATGGCCCTAAACGAAATTTTTTATAGATACAGAATGACTACAGCAATCGTTTTCTTTGTGTACCTTTTGGGAATTTTTAAACAGGATCAATGGCTCTTAGAAGTTTCGGGATTGTGTTCTTTTCTCTCTTTTTGTGTTCATTACTCTACTTGCAGTTTAAAAAAAATCGACTAAATTAATCAAACCATCCTGTATTATATTTCCTAAAGATGATATAGCAACATTCATGTTAGTTAAGAGCATTATTTCGCGTTTTAAAATAGGTGCAATTAACGGGAAATTTTTTTAAGGAATCGAATTTTAATCATTTACGTAAACTCCTCTTTATTATCATTTTTCCATATTACTTCTTCCTCAATTAAAGAATACTTTCTTTATGGAAAAAAACAACATTTGACCATACTTTCTTTAGGAGTAACTGTCCCTCATGGCAAAAATTATATTCGTTCTATCTTTCTTATACAGGGTGTCCACACTTATCTTGATCCAATAGCTACTTTCTAAACCGTTAGAGATAGACGTATAGTTCCAATTGAAAAAATGCTTTAAATAAAGGGAAGAATTATATTTTATGTTTTCTGAGTCAATAAATATATTTCAGAAATAGTTACGAATTCTAACTTTCTATACGGTCCCCCGTTCCTATCAGTCATATTTAGTTAAATATTTATGACACTCGAACATTTTAAACAAAAAAAGTCCCACTCTGCTGCGCGAAAAGCTGAGCGAGTTATGGATCTTTGAATTTCATGATTTTTAATCAATCAGCGGCCTCGTCGAGCAAGTACTGCGAATTGATTGGCGGATAGTCTTCAAGACGGCTGTTGAAATGGCGTAAAGTGGTCTAAGTCAGCGATATTCAAAGCTCCATAACTCAGTCAGTTTTAGTCGCTGAAGAGTGGGACTTTTCTCTGTCTAAAATATTAGAGTGTCAAGAATATTTGACTAAATATGATTGATAGGACCGGGGGACTGTATAAAAAGTTAGATTTCGTAACTTTTTCAGGAATATATTTATTCACTCAAAACACAAATATTATAATTCTTCCCTTCATTTAAAACATTTTTGAAATTGGAACTATATGTCTATCTCTAACGGTTTAGAAATTAGCTTTTGGACAACGATAAGTGTGGACACCCTGTATAAACGTCAAAGCCATATTTAAATCCAATAACTATGATGTGGCAGTGCACGGCTCTCATTGAACCAGCGGAACACCTTAAAGCCGACTCTGTTGCACAAATTTAAAATAAATAAATATGTTATGAACGGTTACTTTGCCCTTAACGATTTTGAAACTGTTTTTTAAGTGCAGTGCATTTTTCAGTAGCTGGATTTTTTTTGCAATTGAAACGGCACAAAACTTGTAATAAACTTTTGTCGAGGAAAGTTATGTATGATTATTTAAAGTCTGATTTGGGTCCTCAGAAGTACAACTTTTTCGCCGGTCAGCCCCTAAATGTCGGTTTAGAAGGAAAATGGGCCGTTTACTATGATATTTAGTCTGTGTTTTGTCTTTTCTCTCTTGGATCGTTATTAACTATCTCGCACTCTCGAGGAAAATCACGTTTTATGAAGTAACTTTTTTTAAAGTTTATTTTAGGTCATTGGAATATACCAGTTCTGTTTACTTAAAAGGCTAAGAGTAAGTTCAAATTTTAAATTATACTTTTTTCTCTCCCTATTCATCTGCAATTAAATAGTTTAATATGCTGAACGTATCGTTATTATATTCAGCTTCATCTGTTGCAAATACTATAGCTTTATATAGCATCCTTTCATTCATTATCCATGGTTTTATATAGTATAGTAGACCTTAGTGAAACTTACGAAATATATGAAATGTTTTAATGCATTTATATGTTTATTGAATGCTGGGGAATTTTAAATGATCGAAATCGATATTTTTATTTTAAAAAATGAAAAGTTAGTCAAAACCTAGTTTGTGGCATTTACTTGGCAATATTTTCTTATAGCATCAAATTTAATAGCTTTACGCTTTTGAACTGAATTCGTTTGGCTTAAAACAAAACCGATTTGTTAAAAAATAAGAGTAGCAGTATCATTATACCTTAAGAATGCTACAAAAATTCTGAATTTGTGATGTTCAATTGGTAATTTTTGATGACGTGATTTTATTGAACTTAAATTAAGACTTCATTTTATCTTCTTTCAATTTTGGATAAACTTTCCTTCATATGTTGAAAGGAAGTGCAATACTGTGAACATCATTACTGTCTTGTAAGTTTACATAACAGCCTGAGAGCAAAACATTATAGCTGAGATTGTAATATGGAGTTTTCATGGCTCAAGGATGTCTTGGGAAAGATTCAAATATTAATTTAAACGCAAATTAAGCGCATTTTAAACGCAATTCATTCTCAATGCAGTGAGATTCCTCTAATGATATATCGATTATATTATAAGTACCCTATTAGCCCAAGATGTTGTACAATATGGCTACGATACTTTCACGATACTGTGCGGCATTTAGAATTGTAGAACCACATCATGGAAATATCGTACAGTATCTTGTGTTAATAGGGTAATGCAAACAAAATGGTGATCTTATGGTTTATCAATGAAGCATGCTTCCAATATTCATTTTTCTAGCTTTTCCATCGTTGTCCAATTAACTATCAAAACTATAGTATCTGTCTAACTATTAAAAAATATTTTCGTAATTTTTGGTGATCATTTTTTCCCGAAAATAAATCGCATTCCAAAAACTTCTACTATCCAGAGAGATCACAAACAAATAAATGCAAATCATGCGTTTTAAATACAAAAAAAATTAATCAAAATAGCTGACACGAAACTAATTTTAAAAAGTGGAAACCTTAATTGCCTTTTTAATAATATATATACTTCACTAAATAAGTCAAGATTTAGTGAAGTATCAAAATAATGGAGTAAATTATCGCACTAGTACGCAAGATTTGCAATTAAGAGACTGTTTGCAAACTTTATCTTCAGTGTGATATTCTTCCATAAGAAGCTATCAACTGGTTGATAGCAACGAAAGATACTAGATTTTTTTTTTTTCGTATTAACCGTATGCCATTGGCGAATATCGCTTGGCGGTCAGTTCACTTTTTAACCGCTTGACATTGGCAAAAATCGCTTAACGATTCATTGGCGAATATCGGCAATTTGCCAATAGCCTACAGTTAATACGAAAATACCAAGAATTGTAACTATAATAATAAATTTTTCTACGGAACAGTTTTG
The DNA here is from genome assembly GCA_013235015.1 of Araneus ventricosus. Classification (NCBI taxonomy): domain Eukaryota; kingdom Metazoa; phylum Arthropoda; class Arachnida; order Araneae; family Araneidae; genus Araneus; species Araneus ventricosus. The sequence goes on along the minus strand of BGPR01014054.1, from coordinate 31,245 downwards.
ATATACGGCATCACTGGCGATAATCTTGTATTGACGAATTTTTGTCGCCTAACTGAACATTGTATCATTAAGTCGCCAAAACAAAATATCGCCAATGGAGGTCCTATATTGAAGCTGTTGAAAAATGTCGCCAAAACAAAATTATCGCCAGTGATGCCATATATGAAAGCTGTACATTTTCTACAACTCGGTCTACAATTTCTACAAATGATCTCCCCGACGCTCTGACTGCTGCGGAGATGGTTCTTTTTTCCAAAATTCAGGGTATATTCTATCCCCTTTGGATTTGGGATTTGGTTGATCAAATGAAGGGTCATGGCTGATAATTAGGGGTTTTTTTTGTATAATATTTGGCAGGTGTGTATTAGAGCCAGAAGAGAACGCCTTCCCGCAGTATTTTTTGCTACGAGAAACAAACAAACAAAAACTGTATAAACTTATTTAAAACAGCGCGATTTTTGCCCCCATGTTTCAGCGTTACGACACAACTCATTTTGCGATTACACCACTGATCTTTAGTAAAAATAAATGTCTTCAAGTGAAAAGTTCTTTGGGTACTAATCCGTTAGCTAGGTTCCAATCGTCGCCAGGCTTGAATGTTGGCGCTAGTTTGTTAGCGCCAGCGTTCATCGCTGAGATATGCCAATGAAAGTTATTGTTAAGATTTGGCAGGTTTTTATCTGGGATCCCTCTAAAAGAACTATAACGTTCTTTGCTTTATTGGTTGAAATCTAGAAGTTGGTACGCATCCTTTAAATGGCTCCAAGTCGCCAAAGTTAATGCAAGTATTATTTGGATTATCTTTGGCGACTTGGCTTCAATGAAGTACAGCGATCAACGTCTTGCTTTGTCGATTTGGCACCATTCTAAGAATGTGTACCAAATTCTAGATTTTAACCGCTTTATTTTTGGATGCAAGAAGGAGGTGGTGAGTAATTAAGATATTTTAAAAAGGTTGTTTTTTAGTGGGGATTGAGAGGAGAATGTTTGAGTGATTGTCATTTCATGATTATCTACTTTGTTTTATATAGGTATTATTATTTTGTTCTATATAGGTTTCATCATAAAACGCATCCATGTATTGTACAAGATTTTCAATTTAGAGTCTGAAGCGAAAATAAAAAGAAGTTACAACTTATTTCCATTCTGCAAACTTTATCTTCAGTGCGATATTTTTCCGTAAAATAAAAACTATCAATTGATTGATCACAACGAAATAAACGTCATAGATATAAGAACCGTAACTATAGAAGAGTTATAAAAAACTTTGCGTGAAGAATACATAAAATGGATTTGGGATTTATCGATAGCCCGCATTTACTTACTTATGTCAACTATTCACCGCCATCAACTAAATTAAAATATCGTGATGAGTTAAATCTACGCTATACTTTAAATCATTCGTATGGCACACCAGTGAGTGCAAATATGGCTTCAGTGAAAGATAGTAATTTCTGGAGTTTCATTTTCGTCACTGATCAGTCTCAAAATAAAGTTGAAAAGGAAACCGGTAGTGATGAAAGTTCACTGAATAACGTTCTAATCTGGAATACTAAAACTATGTCTCCTTTAAGTCATGGAGATTTAATGCCTTGCAATGCTGAAGACGAATTTTCACCGTTTATGAGCTCATCACCTAATTTAGAAGCATCGAGAAAAGTAAAAACATCGCAAGACCTTAGATCCAGCATTGGAGAACTTAACCGTTTTGTTCATAATTCATACTTACAAAAACCCAAGAACAACAGCTCTGAAAATTCAACCATCCTTGATAACGATTCATTAAATTTTTTAAATCAGGGATTCGATGATGGGAATTCCGAGAACAATAGTTCTGAAGATTCAACCAACTTTGAGAGTGATTCGCTAAAAGTTTTGAATGAGGAGTCTTTGAAACCTTTGCTATCATTTCACGAAACAGCAGAGATTTCACCACAGGTATCTGACAGTGGAAACATTTCGCTTTATCCTGTTTCCAGAAATCCAGGCGTGCTAGAAAAATGCATTGATGTTCTTGGAGGCGAATCAGCTGTGCTTTCCGAAACTTCTTGCACATATGTATCTGCCGCTTCGAATATAGATACCTGTATACTTCACAGTATTGAAAACAATGAAGTTTCATATCAATTTAATGCTGGTGAGTCAAATAATCTATCAAACACTTTGGCCTTTTTTCAAACAACAAAAGATGAAATAGTAGAAAGGGATATTAATATTGATCTCCCTTTTCCTTTAAATAAACCTTGCAGGAAACAATTTTTAGAAAGTAATCTTACAATTTTAGAAACACCTGAACGTAGATGCTCAATTTTGAATGGCAAGTCTGAAGATACTTTTGAGATACCTGCACAAAATTTAAGTGCAGGAGATGGACATGATTCGGAATTTGGTATCAAGCATAATATGGTTAGATTAGAAAATATGACAAGGATGCTACAGGATATGGCTGATAGTTTTGAATTTGAAAATGAATGGGGGAACACAATCCTTGAAGAAGATTTCACACTCTTTCTAAACAATGAACTTCGACAGCGGCCTGAAAGTATTATAAAAAATGAAGTCGCAGAAACTTTTCATATTGATGTTTGCGACTCAACACTTGGCACTAAAGTTATTGGGTTTCATCCCGAGAATACCACCAACTTGATGCCTGAAGATGTATGTGGCACCAAATATCAAAGTTGTTTAAGAGATTCTTGGGACATTGATTGTGGCGTATCAGCTTCTGACAAGATAATTACATCTACCAATATTAGAGAAAACTTAAACTTCGAGTGTGATTCAGGACTTTATTCTAAAGGTAGTCCGTTCCATCCTGTAAATAGCACCACCATGATATCTGAAAACGTATGTGGAGTTAAATGCCGAAGTGAATTCAGAGATTCTTTGCAAATTGATTGTGGCATATCATATAATGCGATTACAGCTCCCTGCGTTATAGAAAATTTGGAAGTAGAAGATTTTTCTCCAAGTTTATATACTACAGATCAACAGATTACTACATGCAATTATATTGGCCAGTCAGGTGGACAGATGACTCCAATTCAGGATATCAAAATTCCAGAAAGGAAAATACTTCCTCAAATTGTTGTTGAGTCGTTTATGAAAGAGGAGTCCATGCTAAGAAATGATTTTAGTTCTCACGCATTTACTGAGACAGCAGATCGCACTTTGTGCACTGTAGAAAATTTTATAACAGAACAAACTTCGTTACAGATCGTTTCTTATCGCAGTAAAACTTTACAGGCATCAACGGCTTCCATGCTGGAGTTTTCACCGGATTTAGATTTCATTGGAAAAAGAAAGGATTTTGACTATTTAGAACTTTCTGCTAGAAATGTAGACTTGATGCTTGAAAGTAACAATGAAAACTATTCTCTAAGTGAAAGAGATGCGAAATCTGACATCACAGCTTCAAAAAAATGTTTAACCTTCCCTTCTATTTCCAACCATCATGCGAAAGAAAACGAGTTCGCTGTGTGCAAGAAGGAAAGCAACTATAAAGACACAACTTTCCAATCAAAAATCAACGAAAATCAAGAAGGCAGTAGTGAGGTTGATTTAGATGATTTTGTATCGGCATCTGAGTATTACAGTAGTTCTTCAGAAGTATTTTATGACTTGGAAGAGTTTTACGATATGTCTGATTGTGGATCAAGTGAGAAAGAGAACTGTTGTACAGATATCTTCCAAAATTGCGAAGTTGCCACACCATTTCCAGATTTTAAAAATAAATCTATTTTACAGGATAGAAGTACGAATCGTGGTAAATCACAAACCTCTTCAGCGACAAAAAATAACTCAACATCAGATTTATTTAATTCGAATGAGCCTGTTATTATCAAATATCTAAATGAGCATACTCAAGAAATAGAGGAAATGTTGATATATCCGATAGAATATCATGAAAAGTTGATCGGAGAAATAGGCGCGAAAAGCTTAAGTCGTAAAGAAGCGCTTGAGAAGCTCATTGAAAGAAGCAAATTTTACGTCGGTAAACCTGTTGGAATAATTTTGGATGTAAAAGATATTAGGAAAAAGCATAAGCCAATGCCTGAAGAAGGTGCTTCTTCTGCGGAATTGTTAAAGGAGAGGAATTCTGAAAGAGTTAATATACTTGCAATCAAAAAAAGTCTTACGGATTTCCAAGATGCAAATGCATTCTCAGGTTTCGCATCTGGAGGAAATATCCATTGTGAAAAACAAATAGTTCGAAGCCGCAAAGAAGATCATAGATCCGAAGATTCGCGTGCGTTTACAGTTTCTTGTCCTAGAAAATTGCAGCAGAATGAAACAGGTACCACTAAGGAAATTCAAACTGAAAGCGATGATGCAATAATTCCATGCCATTCGAATATCTGTAAGCATCCAACTGTTTCACACACCAATAGTGCCGTTTATTTAAGAGAAAACACTAATGTTTATTCAAATGACCAGACGATAGTCGTTTCATCTGTTAGCAAATATAGAAGTAAAAAAGGATATTGCTCTCCATCGCCAATTCAAAAACTAGACGCAGTATCTTCAAAGCCGAATAGTAATTGCCAAGAAAATAATCACAAACGTTGGTTACACGAAAGGAAACAACCGTTAAAAAGCGTATTAAATTCTCGTAGTATAGCAAACTCCAGCAAGCCTTCCACCTTCATAATTCATTCAACTAAGCAGCGAGAAGTAAGAATACTGAGAAAAGCACAGACTGACAATTTTACGACATGTCCCATGAAACCAACCTTATCTGAAGTGAAAGGAAATTTAACACATCATTCTGCTGGCTATTCTTCTTTACGAGCCATTCAGAAATATGATTCTTCTTCAAACAAACATTTGAATAATTCTCACGAAAAATGGCTCCAGAAGAGGGAATTAAAAGGTAATTTAACACATCATTCTGCGGGCTTACCTTGTTCCCTAGCTATTCAGAAATATGATTCATTTTCAAACAAACATCTTAATAATTCTCAAGAAAAATGGTTCCAAAAAATTAATTTGCCGCCTAGAAAGCGGGTCAACATCGACGAAATAATATCTTCAGATTTCAAAACATATTTCAACTCTTTCGCAAAGCGTGGAGGTCGCCTAAAATCAGGTTCAGTCATCTCAAAATCGAACAGCAATTATTGGTTGAAGAAAGCGGGAGTCGTTTACGATGAGAAAAGTCTGAAAATTGCTGAGGAATCCTTTGCAGAAGTGGCAAGGTATGTTATTTTTCACCATTTTATATTATCAAGAAATAAAAGATTCTCGTTATGCGATGCTTATCACAGTTTGTCCAACAGCCGAGAGTCCACAGGGCCGTCCTAACAAATCTGTATCTGTGCCACATACAAATTTAAAAGTATATTCCTGAGCACTGTGAAAGCTATAACTGTTGGATTTAAAGTAACGCGTTACATTAAAGCGTGAAGTCCTTTTGTTAATCTCTTTGTAATAAAAGATTTCATCGTCCTGCAAAAAGCAGACGGTTGAAAGTTGTAGACAGTTACAAAGACCACGTTTTAACATTTAAACAACTTGGTGTGTTACATTAACATTCATAATTTTTAAAATTCCAAAATATATCAAGATACTTCATAGCATACAACATAGAATAAACACTAAAAAATTCACCACATCAATTATAAATGAACAAGCAAAAGAACTTAAAACATAAAGAAATTCAGCTTACGATTCAATTATCAATTAACATTAACTTTTACCATGACATTTTCCGTATAAATTCAAAAAAATTCCTCACACAACATTTCCAGAGCAACATTACGATAAGGACACATAATACACATCAATCAATAAAGTTCAGTTTTCAAAATAATATTTAACATTTACGCGATATAAATCAATAGGACGATTATAAATAAATTAACACGTAAGAGAAACTTTAACAAATTTTTAACAATTTCAATAAGTCCATTTCTTGCCAAGTCATTCGCAGTAAATTGCATTAAGCCCAATGTCCCAAAGTTAATTGGAAAATCCTTTTTCCTGATATCTTTATAAAGATTACAACCAAAAATATAATGGCTTACTGTTCCTTTATCCAAATCACATCTATAATTGTCATTTTTTCTGAAAGAGTCTATTTTGGTGAACTGGAAAACTTCCGTGTCCTATATACAGATGGTTTCGGTAAAAATTACCCATGCATCTCTTGGGGTCTATTTTGGGCATAAGCCCAAAAGTGTACCTATCTTCCAACGAGTTTTGCCAACTTTCTTGCCAATTTTAAAGAGCCACTTCTTTAAGCCTTGACTTAATCCACGACTTTGGGATACCTGCATTGAAATCCACTTCATTTTTTTCAGTTGCTGCTTTGGCAAGAGAATCCGCTTTCTCATTTCTAACAATCTGTTTGTAAAAGGTGTCTGTGGATTGTTAAGATCAAAACAGAGAGTAATAAGACATAGCAAGTTGAATAACATTTGCCATAGTATCTAGGATCGCAAATCATCTAAACTGGTAGAAAAATAAAATACTCCTCTTTTAAACCGATTCTTTATTAAAGAAAGGAGAAATAAAGACCGAAAATCTGCAGACGTCACGTGAACCTGCTGCTTCAGGAGTCCCTAAGAGGAAGATATTCCGTGGTTTTCGGTTCGCGGAGAGTGAGGCAATCTAAGGCCTGTCCACACAGACAAGTCATTAGCGACAAAATGTCGGAGAAGCGATTAATGATGCGAAGTGCATTTATAGCAGTTGAGTTGTGCACACATATCTCCCGTCTAATTTATGTGTCGGACAAGTAATTACCAACATTTTTGCTTAGCATTGCCTCCAGAGGTTGGAGATATATCGGTGGTATGGGTGTACTCAACTGCTATCAATGAACTTCACGCCATTAATCGATTCTCCGACATTTTGCTCCTAGTGACTTGTTCGACACAAATCGAATGTATGCACCGGTCCCTAGAACAATAATCTTTAATATGATTTCATCAACTGACCTACTTTTAAATGTTGAATTTCCGACAGGATGCATGAATAGCTGCCTATGGCAAATAATTGCCTCTAGTTACTTGTTGGTGCCTAGATGGGAAAACTCATTGGAAGCTAGGTACACTTGTCAAGTTGAAGGCTTGGCAAGTTGAACATTAGTTCAACTTGCTACCTTTCCCCTTTTTGCTTTACGCGTTCATATAGTACCTTGGGTAGATCTGTTTCAACACAGGAATAAAATTGACAAAGCGATTATGAATAAGTTATTAATTACAAGATATGACTATCCGGATGACGTCTGGTCGCAATTAGTCTGAGGTATGCTACGGTAGGGGCTCTTGGAACAAGATCCAGTGTAGAGCATGCGGAGCTGAAAGTTAAAAACAACTTCTAGAAGAGAGTCGTGCTGAGCAAAAGTAAATGCACTACTTAAGTGGTATCGAAATAATACGTCTTGACTGAAACGAATTGTAACAAAAGGTAAAATGCTAATAAAATTTCAAATTACTTATATAATAGCCCAGATCTGTCTCTAACTGATCCGGTAACTCTCTGTCGTCACCAACAATAAAATTCTCGCTGTTTCATTGCGAGACGTTAAACAACATTATTTCATTGTTAGAGCACCTAAATTTCAGTAATTTTAGATTTAAAAAAGTAATTGTCGTTCTGATTTCAAATTTGATAGCTCTAAAATAGAGAAAAAAAATTGCTATCGATTGATATAAAATTTATCTCGCTATGATCAAAAGTTCCCGAGAAATTTTGAATTATATCAATCATGTATTTCAGATTAAGTGATGATATAATTTGATAATATTTTTTGGCATCGTTAAAATTTACACAAAGACATCTGAAGTATAAGGAAAATTGATAAGCAACGAAAAATACTTCACACGGAATGTTGTTACCAAGAGGTTTTTTGAATAAAGAAATATGTAAATAAAAAAATATTTCCTGTCATAAAACATATGTTTATTTTATTTGTTTTCAATCAATGTTAAACATTTCTCTCTCATATATATCTATTTAAACACGTCATATTTGACGGGAAATCTCTCGAATGGAGAGGCAATTTGCCACCATGACTGGTGATTTTCTAGTACTGTTAATAAAGACAATGACTTTGAGAAATTCAAATAATTTACCGTTGGCTTTTTCTCCCACCAAACTCTTAAGGTTTAAAATTCATGTATGGAAGTATTTGTCATTAGTCTGAATTAGGAGTGATTTCTGTGGATAACACATAGAAATCGAGCAAATTACTACATTAAGTAGTGCTTATACGGTACAATCCCGACTAACTGAACTAAGGGGGTTCGGTTAATAGGTTCGGATACCGATTTTTTCAGTTAAGCCGGGTTAACCGAAACACAGCTTATTCGAAATGCGTATGAAATCGGAAATCCAAAAGATACCTGCTGCACTGTACGGACCGACATTGGGAATTTGTTGCGTCTACTTCATCTTAGTGACAGCGCATTTGAACTATTCTCCGCTTCCACACAGAAGAACCTTCAATTTATGGAGGAAGGAACAATCAACAGAACAGGCACACATGCGCTTTGACAGTCGTATATTAATTTGTTTCTGTGGACTTCTTTATTTGATTACTTTTCATACCCATTTTTTTCAAATTTTACTTTCATTTTTACTGTTCTTGTTTGTATATAGTTTTATTTGATGCTTCTCTAGGTTTCTTGTATATTAACACAGAATTTTAGATTAGTTTGTTTTGTAACCTCTTCCATCCCTCTGCCTCCGCCATTATTTGCTAGACAGTTTAGGAGCATCTTCCGATGTCTCTTCCACTTCATGTCTGCTACACTGTTTAAAAACACCAAAAGGGTATAGTCACAGGGGCATGAAGTGGTGTTCTGTTCTGTATTGTACGGAAATAATTACGAAGGCGATACTTTTTTTGCAGCGATATACCTATTTACTTCTTTTAAGCCTCCCCAAGAAGATCAGTGATTAATTTTAGAAAGAAAAAAATAAGCTAAAAATAAATTTAATGGGTATCGTAATTAATATTGTTAATACCCATTAATTTTAACTAAAAATAAAATGTATGGACATTAAAAATATTAATTCCCATATTGTTTACCTGCTCCTGCGAAGCGCATTGCGACCGAACTTACCGGTGAGAATATTGCGTGCGACTGGAGGGTTAACGGCCTTATTCACCAGCCATGGTTAAACCATGATCAGCGGTTAAATTGAAATTTACATGAACAAACGAATGCTGACCGAAATGATTGGCTGGATGTATACCGTAATTGGCGAGTTGGCTAGAAACTCGTTTGGCTCGAAGGCTGAGGGTAATTTTAAAAATCGCCAACAACTGAGAAAGTGAGATACCATGCCAAAATAGCAACCCGCTAGGGTATACATTTGTCGACGCATTTCGGTTAGCTTTTACCTCCACCCACTGCCTACAACCAGCTCCTGATTGGCTCCTACTCCAGCTGCTGTTCCACCATTTAAGACGGCTCAGCCCTCCTGCTTTCATTCCCGCTTCTGCCATCGACCAGATCACCAAGACTTCTCTACCTCTGAAGATCCCTAGCACATCCTGGCCAAAAGTCATAGCCGATTGGAGGTCTCCGCTGCTTCGCAGCGGGTTGCACTCCAGAATTCTCGTCTCGTCGGTTAGCTTTCGCATTATCATGGCAGAACCATCATGTAACCGCTGCTCATGGTTTAACCATGGATGGTGCGTAAGGCCGTAAGTTTAACAAAGCACATGCACAAAAAGAGTGTGAATTCGTTGTATACTAAAACATTTCAGAATGACATAGTGTAGTTAGATACAAAATAGTAATAATAACCGACAAAATCGTTATCCGAACCGACTTCCCCTTTTCGTTCGTTTAGCTGGGGTTGTACTGTATAAGCATAACTTAATGTAGTAATCTGCTCTAGTTCTAATTGGTATGAATAAACTACATTCCTTTCAGATAAGATCAAATTTTAGTGATTCTCAATAATAGTGTTCCCACTCCACCCCATTGACTGAATTTCCTTATTTTATGGCCGAAATTCTCTGTTTTCGATAACACGAAAATAAAAAGTGGGGCAAAATAAAACTGCTCATCATCATAATGATTAAATTGCCAGTTAATACCGCCGCCTGACCGTTTTGTTGAGTGTAACCGCCGCCGAAGTATGATTGCAATTTTTCCCGAAAGCTTAGTTTAGCAGTTTTTTTTCTCGGAAGCTTAGCTTTATTTAAGGTTGTTTTGTTTTTTTAAAATTTTGCTTGGATACTCATACATTGAATCTTTATTTTTATGAAGGAAAAAGGTAGTGCTGAATATTTGTGATTACATGCAATTTCTAATCATTCTGTCGAGACGAGAGAAAATTTGTTTGGCCGATCTTGTGCAGCGGCTGAAAACAGCAGACATATCAGGTCCCACGGATGCTAAAGTAAGTTTTTGTACTGTATTAGTGTTTCCCAAAAAAATATTTCGTTACTGACATATATATTTAAAATAATTGGCAAAACAAGAGGACCAGTCCCCCATAACCAAACACTGGTCCGATTTCGATAATTTTTATTTCATAGGGAAGCTAATAACGTTTAGATATGTCATCAGTGGTCACCTGGCCCCACCACCCTCCATTTTCTAGAGAAATTGAAAAAATACATCTCAACTGTACATTCTCTGTGAGGAAAAAACCTTCAGACAGTCTCCCAAGCCACTGGATCGATTTCGATACTTTTTATTTCATATGAAAGCCTATGACCTCTAGATATGACATCAATGGTAATCTGCCCCTACCACCATCCATATTAGAGATATATCGCAAATATATATTTGGCAGAGTCCTTCAGTCACCAATTCGCCAATCTATTTCGCCTAGTTGCAACCATAGCTACAAGGCTATTAAAATTACTGACGAACAGCTAGTCGCTGAAAACTGCTAGTTTATTATTTATAAGGCACTTCACATGTGATTAAGTGTAACATTTCAACTCAGCATGAAGCTAAATGCATCTAATTGCGTTTACTACTAAATTTGTCTAAATGAGTTTGTCTGATAGGCATCTTTAGTGGCGTAGCAAAAAGAGTATAGATGGATGAGAGATTTCTTGGGAGGTCGCCGCAAAGATAGAATTTACTTACTTTTTCAAACCAAATATGATGAGGGGCCGAATAAAGTACTTTTGCTACGGGAGCCACTTGTCCTTGCTACGCCACAGGCTAGCTGCAAATTTTGGGGGTTCGTTTCTCTATATAAAAACCTGGCATTCACATTCAAGTGTTAGACAAAATTATTTAAGAAAATAACATTTCAATTTAATAATTTTGCATTTCTTTCTTGCATTAAATCTGTTGATTTGTAAGCATTAGAAAAGTGTCCGGTGGGGGGGTCTGGATGCCCCAGGCATCACTTTAGGATGATTCGAAGACGTAGTACTTTTATCTTTCATTTTTAAGACCAAACATGCAGTGGCGGCTGATCCATTAGGGTTTTAGCACTGCAACTCCTCCTGGAATTATTTTAAAAGCTTGTTTATACTTTTTTAACCCTGTGACTGCCGATTTTTTTAAAAATCATTATTTAGATGCAACGTTTTCAAACATGTTAAAATATCGTTAAAGGAAACGAATTGTTTAGCTTTAATCAAAGCTTTATTAGTATAATATGATTGAATACTAGAATATTACAAAGTAAGCACACGAGCTTGCGAAAATTGCAGGATGCAGCAGAAAATGGACATATATCCTACCCGCGGAAGTCGAGGGATAAGCAGTCAGAGGTTAATCTCCTTTGGTTATATTTCCACATTGAGAGCTTGGTGAACAATGAAAATGAAAATAATGATAATAAAAAACGAAGAAAGAGGGCAGAAAATAGATAAAAAAGTAGAAGATACTAAGATTGGGGCTGCACACCGAACAGCTCTTGAAAGCATTAAAATTCCCTCACTACGCAATAGCTGACGTTTCTTCCCAATGAATTTGACGGAGACTGGGCTACTGAGGCCGCAGCCCAGGTTTGGCACTAGGTCAACTGTGTTCCTTTTTTTCCCTCTCTCTCCAACCCAAGGTTTGCCTTCGCTCTTTTCATTTTTTTTTCTCTTTTTCTCGTTCTTTATTTTTTGAAAACGGTTTCGAACTGCCCTGACTGAAACACATCTAGATTATAAATAATAGTTTCCTTTTGTGAAAAGTGACTCACTGAAAAAATATAAGTCAATAATTTTCAAAATTACAATTAAGATAATTACGATTAAAAAATTTTGGGCTATTTAAAGGTAAAGTTGCAATAAAATTAAATAAAATAATACAATTAAAATAATTAAAATTAATTAACACAATTAAAACTGTATTTTAATTGTATTTTCTTGAGAATAATTTCTTACAGTAGTGCTCGTTTTAACGCTGACAAGCCGCCACTGCAAACAGAACGAGGGAGGTGGCAAGAAATAATACTTTGTCTTAGCGCCATTTATTCTTACTACGCCACTGGTTTTCTTGCCCATATTATCAGAAAGCTATGCTGATAAAATAAAAAAAAATGTTTGCTTTTAACTTGTAATTTTAAAACATCCTCCATAGATAAGGTTCTTTAAGATTCTTTAAGATTAAGCAGTTAGAATTGTTTAACAATTTTTAAAATATCCGCTGTTGTATTAGAAGACGCGTAGTAGTTTGAGGTCTGCAATGCCAATTCCAGAAGTAAATAAAAATTAGAAATAGATTCATTCTGAATTTCTTACGTGCGTATTGCTTTTATTACATTTTAACTATAACTCTTTTCGTTGTTTCAGATTAGGTAAAAATGTTTCTGATTTCAATACTGTAAATAGTGAAAAAAGCATTGCAGTTAATTTAAATTTTTTTTTCAGAACTGAAATAACTCATATTGATGAATTTCCTACTATTTTTTAAAATTAAAAGTGTATTAGAATAAGTTAATTTCTTCTTTTCTCGTTCAAAGCTCAGAATTTCCATGCAATTGTGTTCAAAATTTAAGTGACGAACACATTTTTCACAATTATTCAAAAAAGCAGTCCCTAATATTTTAAAAATTGATGTCCTATATAATTTGGAGAAGGGTCAATTACGTTACATTAACTGCTTTTTAAACTTTTAGAAAGTGAAGTTTTTTAAAGAAAATGAGGAATTGCCCTATTTTCTTATTTGCGATTTCAGTCTATAGACGTGTTGTTTCTAGCAGAAAATTTTCACTTCTATCTGATTACAAAAAAATAAGTTATCAGGAACGTTTAGACGATGGAGTGCCGGCTTGTTGGTGGTCGTTCTCAAGCGGAAGTCGCTTTTTGGATAAGAATATCTCCAATGGTGTCCAGTAGTGGAGACTGGGTGGCAAAAGTTGAGGGGCAAAAAATTTAGACACCTAAAAGAACCCGGCAGTACAGGGGTAGACAGCCAAGTTAAAAAATTTAATTGCAAAATAAGCTAGCTTTCTTGAACACTATTGATTTTCTGTAATTACTAGTTTTAAGCAACTAAAAAGAAATAAAAATTAAATTATTCCCGCAAAAAGTAGGTGGTTGACTGCCTCCCTCGCCCCCGAGTCGCCGCCCCCATTGGTGGCAAGCAAGTAATGAAAATCATTGCCAAACAACAGATACCATCATCAGAAAGGCCCAAGAGCTAATGACACCTGTAGATAACCGATGCGTGACATTGAATGCATCATCAGGAAGCCATAGACATTTAACGGCTCGATAACTCTTTCGGTAGCTTGCTGCTGCTACTGGGACAATAATTTCTAGATACACCGTTCTCAGACGCATACCTAGAGAAGGGCCTTTACACTAGTGTCCCTTAAACATCGATAGACTATCGATACTATCGAAGCCAAGTCGACAGTATCGGGTTTTCGGAACTATCTACTGAAACAATTCACAGTATCGACTTTCTCAAAACTATCCATAGTTTTCTCCCGGGCAATACTATCAATAAGCACATTTTCAGTGGATAGTTTTAAAACTATCTACTGGAACTATCGATAATTTCAAAACTATCGACTGGAACTATCGATAGTATCTAAACTATCGACTGGAAGAACACCTATCGATAGTATCGCCAGGGAGAAAACTATCGATAGTTGAACTATCGATGTTTAAGGAACACTACTTTACACCAGGAGAACGGTGATATCCATTCCCCTCAGCGCATCGCAAAAAGGAATCTGTTTTCTGTGGATCCAGGAACACCATTTGTGGGACGTAGCACGGTTGGGGTCATGTGCTCTTCATTGATGAGTCGAGATTCAGTGCGCAGAGAGATTCTGGGCGAATCTTCATCTGGAAAAAGCCCGCTGCCCATCACCATCCTTCCAATACAGCGGTTCCCAATATTTATTTC
>BGPR01014054.1:0-11960 GCA_013235015.1 Araneus ventricosus | reverse complement strand
TCATTAAATATATTGACTGATACATTTTTGTCTTCTGTGAGGCTTAACGTTTCTTGCCTTCGAACTTCTTTTTTTAATGAAATAGATTTAAAAATCTGTCCACTTCAATGACCTTCAAGCCTATTCGTGGACAAAAGCGGGAAGGAAGAAGCTCTAGTAAACATTACGGCCGATTTTCAAGATATTCGGTGGAGTTTTCTGTAGGTGTTAATGTTATGTTACATTTCGTAAGTAGTGCAATTCTGAATTTAAAAAAATTAAATGTGGTTCAAAGATTATAAAGATTGTATTAAATGCTTACATGTTACAAAAATAAACTATTCCATATTAATTGAAAATTACATATTAAACTTTTTCAAGAGAGTTGGGGCCAGAATATGCTTTAGCCTATGGCGCAGAAATGTGGAAATCCGGCCCTGAATAGAAACTTTATAAAAGTATCCATTATTGACTTTTCAACTAACGGATTATCGTTGGTGGTTTTTTAACATTATGATATTTATAGACTGGCTACTATTTGTAAATTGCGTCACACTTGCTGGAAAAATCGCTCAAAACGTTCTACAGGGAAGACCGCTGAAGCTAGTGCCGCCAAATTTGGCACGTAGTTACTTCTTGAGTACCAAAGAAAGGATTTTTCAAGATTTTAATTACATATTTAATTAATTAAAAATTTATCGAAATTTTAACGTTTTTCTACAGTAACTTCGTAGCGTATTATCGCACAAAAAATCATTTTTACACCCTTTTAGAAAAGTGGTGCGGAAACTGTGGGGGTCGCGAGAAAATTTTTGTGGGTCGCTAAATTCAAAGAAATTTACTTGGCAATAAAAAATATAAGGCTTTTCTTCAAAAAACATGGTCGCGAAAAAATTTTACGCAAAGTGAGAGGGTCGGAAATGAAAATAGTTTGCGCACCGCTGCTTTAGAATTCAAAAAATTAGCTTCTTGGTTATACCAATTTTATATCCGCAAACCTTTTTCTCTAATTTTAATAAGTTTATAAAAATATTTTTAACTGTATTTTGCAACAATACTTTTCATTGTTTGAATCATTGCGGTGACGTTAACTCTAGATGACTAAACATTCGTCTAATAGACTACCGACCCCAGCCAGTTTTGCGAATTCGAGATGTTCCTGTTGCGGTCACACTACCTCACTCACCAGAGCCAGATTTTCCATAGGGTCAACCTAGGTCATGGCCTAGGGTGCATATACAGAAGAAATAACATTCAAATATTTACAAATTTTCAATATTATTTTGAAAATGCAATATAAAATGATGCTTTTGAAATTTGCATTCGTTACATTAAATGACCTTAGCATCACTTGCATTGAAAACGATTTAATAAGATCCGTCCACTTCAATGACCCTTTAAGCCTATTCGTGGACAAAAACGGGAACGAAGAAGTTCTAGTAGGTATTTCAGACGATTTCAAGAAATTCGATGAATTATTTTTGCAGGTGTTAATGTTGCGTTATATCATAATATCATAAGCTTATAAAATGACGCATTTGAAATTTGCATTCGTTACATGAAATGGCCTTACCATCACTTGCATTTGCACTTCTTTGCATTGAAAACGATTTAATAAGATCGGTCCACTTCAATGGCCCTTCAAGCCTATTCGTGGACAAAAACGGGAACGAAGAAGTTCTAGTTGGTATTTCAGACGATTTCAAGAAATTCGATGAATTATTTTTGCAGGTGTTAATGTTGCGTTATATCACAAGTATATAAAATGATGCTTTTGAAATTTACATTCGTTACATGAAATGGCCTTACCATCTCTTGCATTCGCACTTCTTTGCATTGAAAACGATTTAATAAGATCGGTCCACTTCAATGACCCTATTCGTGGACAAAAACGGGAACGAAGAAGTTCTAGTTGGTATTTCAGATGATTTCAAGAAATTCCATGAATTATTTTTGCAGGTGTTAATGTTGCGTTATATCATAAGTAGCGTAATTTTGAATTAAAAATTTAATATGGCTTAAAGATTGTATTAAGCGCTTAAATGCGTCAAAAATAAACTATTGTATATTAAATTGAAAATTATGTATTAACTTTTTGAGAGGAGGCAGCAGAATATGCTTTGGCCTAAGGTGTAGACATGTGTAAATCCGATCCTGCCACTCACAGTAACTTCATAACTACTGAAATGAGTTAACCGAATGTGATAAGCACGGCTGTACACTTGTTACTTTTCGAGATTTGCTGCAATTATCGTCTAACAGTCGAATGTTTAATTATAACACGCAGAAGTTTGTATAAAGAGCAGAAGTTGAAGTTAGCTGCAGAAGACACGGCTAAAAGTTGGCAAACCAACGCAGAATTTGTACTTCCTGTCCATCTAAGAAACGCAGGTTGACAAAATACGTGTGGAACTATTGCAAAATGGCTATTTGTGGAAAGCACACTTTATTCAACAAAAGTGAAAACGCTATTTTTCACCACTTTAAATGAAATTTTATAATCTGTATATTTAAAATAATTTGACATTTCTTGACAAGCAACGCCACCTATCTCAAATTTTTGAAATTTCGACGAGGAATAAAAACTCAATTTTTCGCAACCAATGACGAATATATGTGATTTTTTAACATCTGATATAAACATTACACTACAGGGTGAAAAAAAGTTCAGGAATATTCGTTATTGGTTGCGAAAAATTGGTTCGTGAATGTCCGGCCTTAACTTCACAAAATTGTTATGTTTAGGCAAACTAGCATGGCTGAGAACCCTACTTCACGCTTTGATGAAGTTGAAAGTTTAATGTTCATATATTTAATTGAACACAGATAAAACAGTAAATGATTTCGAAAAAATAATAACTTTTTTAATGTCGCATATATTTATAAACTACCATTTTTGAACCTAACTTCTTTAATTTATCCCAATAGCAAATCTTAGTTATGAGCAAAAATCTCTTTCCTTTTGACTTCAAATAATATTCACAACTCGAAATTGTAAAAAGTTAATGAAATTAAAGGGGACTATTCAAAATTATTCGTTGAAGTGCATGATACTTCGTATCAGGCGGAACTCCATAATAGATACTCCTTTGCCGTTACCAAAAAATTCTAAGCAAACCTCGTGAAAATCACCTCTGATTATGATAATATATTTTCAGTCTGACAAGTTGTTGAGTATCTAGAAAGGACACCCAGTCTTAAATTTTTGGCGAATGGTTTATTGCATTTCATAAGTTGAAGCAATTAATTATCACATTTGTTTTCGCCAAAGAATCAAATTCAATTAATGGCGACTTTTGAAAACGGTTAACTAAATATTTCATTTTCAAAATTAAAATCAATAGCACCGCGTGGTTCAATGCACGTAGAAAAAAATTGTATGTGTCCGAGCAAGAGCAGTGAGAAGTAGTAGTAGTAATGTTGCACAATCAAGATTTATATACGAAAGATTTATCACTGCGTATCTTCATCTGAGATCCTGTTGTTCGGAATTATCCTGAGCGCATTTTTAAGTTTTCAAAATTTTTGTCGAATAATCGTATTAACCAGAAAAGAATTAGATCAATATTAAAAGAAATCTGATCTATTTTCAGCTTTATCCTTCGGTTCATTTTCTAGATTCAAACTGGCACGGCTTTATGAGTTGATCACTTTTTTTGTTTCTGAAAGTGGCAAATCTTTATGCGTATTATTTCATTATAAACAAACTTTCAAACAGCTATAAATTTGTCTATCAATGGAATGTAATTGTTGGTTTTTATCTACAAAATGGTAAGTTCGATTTTAAAAAAAATTTCATATATATTTAATATGTCATATTTGTGAAATATGTCAGTTTGTTTCAGTTTCTCTTATACGCATTCAAATGATCAAATCGTGTAGTTTTTCCTATTTCAGAAAACATTTCTTTGTCTGCATACTCAGCTACTAAATATGTCTCGTTGTAAAGAAATGTAGACCTATAATTTGTATATAATGCAGTATTGTGTGCTTTTTATTTCACACAATTCTGTTAAATCAGAGTTTTATTTGAATTATTATTGAAATATACGTGAAATTTTATTTAAACAAGATATATTTATAATTCAAAATTAACTGTAATAAATTTTTATGAATTGTTCCCATCATTTAAAATTAATAATAAATTTTCATATTTGCTTACCCTTGGAGCATATTCTACATTATTTTGGATTGAATAGAGACTCAAATGTCCCGTAGAGGCATGTCCAGATGTAAACACCACCATAGACTAAAGTTTTCGGTACGGTAGCCAAATTAGAACGGTTTTTAAGCGATAATTTGCCAATTATGGGGAATAACTTTGACATAGGTCACCATTGGCGAGATTTTATATTATTGGCGACTTTTTTGCATAAACAAACATGGCGACGGTTTTGTTACCAAACGAAACATGGCGACTTTTTGTTGCATTGCCAAAAAATTCTTTTGCGTACGTGTTCCGGGCAAATTTTTTAAACCTAAAAAAAACCATCAGCGGCTTCGCTTTCAGCAAAGCGGAAACCTCGTAGCTTCGCTTTTTTATTGAATGTTAGGAATCTAGGATTTTTTTTTTAAATTCCAAAAAACTAGTATTTCCGAAAATGGCGAATTCGTTTTTAAAAAACCGCGACTGGCGCCAAGCAACGTAAAAAGTCGCCAAAACAAAATATATAGTCAATGGGGACCTATATCAAAGTTGTACCATATATGGTAATCAAGAAAATTTCATTTCGTCACTTAAAATGCTGAATGTCATATATCAAAAATTTCATTTGATTGCAACCCCTAGTCGGTACCCACTCACATCGCTAAAGCACGCCAAGTCGCCAATGCATATTAATTATAGTCGCCATTGCATTTGAATGCCGTTTCATTGCACTGTTTAACCATCTGGCTTTTTAGCATTAGAGACTTGGCAACCGTTCGCTATATGGAGGGGTACTAATAAGTGGATTTCAACCAAATGGAATATTTGATATACGACATTTTGCATTTTTAGTGTCGACTTTCAATCTTATAAAGAGAAAATCGAATGTTTCTCAAGCGAAACTTGGTCTGCAGCCGAACTTAGATGGTGGTCGATGGCGAGCACTTGAATTGTGGGGAACATTTAGCGAGCTTGGCGACAAGACTGTGCCTTAACGTCTAAACCTGTTTCAGTATTTAAAAATATTTTAAACTTTTAACAAAATAATTATCGGTACTTATGTATTAACGCCACCGCAGCTACAGATTTGGCGGTTTTTGTACTTTCGTATTAACGCCAATTTGACGGGTTTTAAGAGCCAACAATTTGGCGGTTTTTGTACTTATGTATTAACGCCATTTTGTCGGTTTTTAAGTGCCGCCAATTTGGCGGTTTTTGTAAACAAGATTGCTCTTTATTGGCGCATTACCGCCAATATGTAGCTGCGGTGGCGTTAATACGTAAATACCTAATTTTCTTATGAAATGAAAGAGCATGCCTTAAACTATTTTTCTACACAATTTGCACCTTTACTACCCTTTTCCACCAAAGCGCCGTGCCACGGTGACCTAGTGGTAAGGTCGAAACCCGATTTTACTGAAGATTCGCGGTGTATCGGGCCTGTTGCATCAAGGGTGTAGTGGAGGCGGAACGCCGTTCCGACACTTCTTTTTTAAAAAGAGAAATAAATAAGAAAAAATTGTGAAAAATCCTTTAAACAGTGCAGTTTTTGTCACCCAGGTTAGAGCGTTCAGGCACTGCTTATTTTGCGACTACACCACTGTGTTACACGCTAAATCATTCGCAGTGGCCAAACGTCTTCCCGCTGATGTGGTGCGGAAGTTTGAAGAGTTTTTGCCAGCTCAAGTGTTGTCCTCGTCACTTGACCGCGGTTCAAAATTACGAGGTGTGTCCCAAATTAGCCCTCGTGTTGCTTCAAAAAGGGACGTTAATATAACTAAACTAAAATTAAGTCACTGAAAGTGCAAAATGTCGCATATCAGAAATCCCATTCGGTTGAAATTCTCTATTCGGTATCCCTTCTTATCGCCAACGGATGCCAAGTCGCCAATGCCGAGAAAGCAAGACGGCTGCTGAGATAAACAACGCAATGTAGGAATCGTAGGTTAACTGCTTAAAGTGAAAGGGAATTTTCATTTTTATCAACGAAGCCAAATATTAATTTTATTTTCGAATTCCCATAGGTTGCGTTTGCTCTATTTACCATATCATATATATTAGCAGCCATCTTGCCTCTTGGCATTGGCGGCTTGGCATCCGTTGGCGATATGAAGGGTCACCGACTAGAATAGTGTTTCCCAACGTGCGGTCAATTAGATTGTTAAGGGGGCAATTCAAAAATGGACTCCTTCACAGTTTAAAAGCAACCGAACATTGAAGTTAAAGTGGCTCTCGAAAGGGAACTGCTTGAAAAGATTTATGGCACTATTTGGAACTCTTAGAGATTTTTTTTAAGTGGTAAAACTGAAACGAAGTATCTGTTAACAATTGATGGTAAAATATTTGTGGGTTATTTAGCCGATATCTTTACCCTTTGCATTCGGAAAAGCAATTAGGGTACAGTTTTGATATACGGCATCACTGGCGATATTTTGCGATTTCGCCGACTTTGGCGACTTTTTACGTTTGCCGCCTAAAGACGCCATTTTTCAAGTCGGAAATAAAAAATAAGCTAGATTCCTACCATTCAATAAAAAAGTGAAGCTAAGAGGTTTCCGCTTTGCTGAAAGCGAAGCCGCTGATGTTTTTTTAAGTTTCAAAAAATTGCCCGGAATGCGTTCGCAAGAGAACAATATGCAACAAAACAGTCGCCATGTTTGTTTAGGCAACACAACCGACGCCATGTTTGTTTACGCAACAAAAAAATGTCGCCGAAATTACAAAATATCGCCAGTGATGCCATATATCAAAGCTGTTCCATAATTAGATGCATAGTTATTCGCTGATTTAACAACTTAAAAAATATGTTTGTATCAGTTCATTTTTCCTGAAAAATTATTCTACAACTTTTTACAACTTTGTAGGTAGTTTTTTAACCATCGAAATCACGAAACGTTAAAATGATGAACAGTCTAGAATGGTGATTGAGTCACCTCTCGAGAGGGAAGGGTTAAATAACCATCTTTGAGGAAAAAATATAACTCTTGTTGATCTAAAAGAAGATATTTGGTTTCATTACCTTTATCGAATTATGTCAGAAATATATTTGCAAACAAAATTTTGATAAGTTTCAATGGCCCCAGAAATGTGAAGTGACTGAATTGATCGCTATACTTGTGATTGTTGATCATCTGATAATTCTATCGGCTGATTTACAAAAAAGATTTTTTGATTTGAAACAAACTGAGTTTCCAAGTTGGATGACGCAGCCAATGTTAGTGTTGTCTGATATTTCAAATATGTAGTATCAAAAAGAGTGTCTTTCACTAGAATAATACTAAATATAATTGTGCAGTTTGAAGCCAAACAAAACCTACGATAGAATACACACTTGAAGTTTTTGTTTGTGTGTTCCTGTGTTAAACTGATATTATTTATGTGCTTGATGTGCCCTATAAGTCTTTCTGGGTTCTTTTAAATCACGCCAGTCTTTGAGATTATATTATTTTTTTGTCCAAACAAATTGCATTCTTTGACAATCAAATTTTGACATCTTTTCTCTTTATTTTGAGTAGTCTAATAATTTTAAATGTACCCAGAGGAATTCTTTAAAATTTTCATCCGAATTTTACCTGTCTATCATAAGAACAGCTTCGAAACGGCGAATAGCAGAGACATGAAATTCGCGCATATCATCCGAAGGTTCATTTATAGATCGATTTTCAAAAATCTATATATTAAAAAGAAATTGGCCAAACCATGAGACAGTCTTCTAGACACAACCACTGGATCGATTTCGAAAAATTTTTATTTAATATGAAAGCTTATGACTCCTAGATGTGTCATCAAGGGTCGCCTACCATCCACCACCCTCCATTTTTGAGATATATCGCAAAATAAAACTTCGGCAGAGACCCTCAGCCTCTATAACCGCCAATTCGCCAGTTTATTTCGCCAAAGTGCAAGTATAGTCACAGGCCGTTAATGTTACGCTGGTCGCCGAAATCGGCTAGTAATTTCTTAAGGTATTGAATGGAACAGCTTCGATTTACGGCATTACTGGCGATGATCTTTTATTGGCGACTTTTTGTCGCCAAACCGGACATCGTATCGTTAAATCGCCAAAACAAATTATCGCCAATGGTGTCCTATATTGAAGCTGTTGAAAAAGTCGCCAAAACAAAATTATCGCCAGTGATGTCGTGTATCGAAGCTGTACCTATTTAATTAAATAAAAAATAAGCCATATTTTGGCATACTTGCTCAGGTTTTCGCCAATAACTTCTGAAATGATTATTGTACGAATATTATTCATATATCATTTTAAACAGAAAAAAATTATCCTGCTAGTGATTTTAGTTGAAGTTTAATGAATTTAGTTCAAATTATCAATGTTTTGTCTCATTTTTACAAATTTTTAAATAACTATGGTCTGTGTTTAAGATCATTACATGTTGCAGTGTATCGTTTGTACCGAAGGTGTGACGAAAGCTAAGGGACAAAGAAAAGAAGAATTGTACCTAACTGATTGATTAGGCACACGTTGTTTCTTTTTGGTGCAGAAACTTTTTCAATCCTGCGATTTTTTTCGCTGACACATATTCATTGTAATAGGAGAACTGCGTAATAGACATCACTAAACTCATTTTCTCTCCAATAATTTGCTAACCGGAAACTTATTTTTGAAAAATATTCGATTGAAAGTTTGGTTTTCATTGTCCAAATCGAAATAAATCCGTAGAAAATATGAAGTGGTTTTGCAACTGCAAGGAAATTTTACGAATAACTCAATCAACACATATATCATAGCTTTATTCGTAAATATGCTTTAAATATCAAAATACAGATTGAGAAGCTTGAAAATAATGTTTTCTTAATTCTTTTGCATTCATAGACAATTAACCAAACTAAAAAATTATAGAATATCACAAGCACTTAAAATCTTCTTTAATAAATCTTCTTCTATAGAAATGCATGTATTGCTTATTATAAATGAATGTGTTATTGAATGATATAATTACCAATATAATAGCCCAGATCTGTCTCTCGGTAACGCTCTGACTTCACCAACAATAAAACTCGCGCCGCAACACTGCGAGACGTTAAACAGCATTATTTCATTGTTAGAGCACCTAAATTTCAGTCATTTTAAATTTAAAAGAGTAATTGTCGTTCTAATTTCAAATTTAATAGCTATAAATAGTGAAAAAAATTTTCTGTCGATTGATATAAAATTTATCTCGCTATGATCAATAGTTCCCGAGAAATTTTAAATTATATTAATCATATATTTCAAATTAATTTCCGTTTCCTAATAGAAAGTAGTAAATCACGCCAGTGGTATATCGTGCGCGTGATATAGTTTGGATGTTATTACTTACTGCAATCGTGATGCTATAATTTGATAATATTTTTTGACAACGTTTGATAAGCAGATAAGTGCTTTGTCTTGATTAGAATTTCGAAAAAGAATTCCTTTGAAATTTTAACCTTTGACGTACGTTTGACAATCTGAGAATTTCATGGTTAATGAATTATAATAAAAATGTTAAACAGCGAAAAATATTTCACACGGAATGTTGTTTACCAAGAGGTTTTTTGAATAAAGATATAATATGAAAATAACAAAAATATTTCCTGTCATAAAACATATGTTTATTTTATTTATTTTCAATCAATGTTAAACATTTCTCTCCCATATATATCTATTTAAACACGCCAAATTTGACGGGAAATCTCTCGAATGAAGAGGCAATTTGCACCCGTCATGCCGGTAACTAATAATGATATTATTGATAAATAATGAATAATATTATGAATGAATGTGTTATTTGATCTTTAAAAGTTAATTTTATGTCACAGGCAGAAGCAAAGTTGTGAGCAATAAGAGTGGAAATACAAGACGACTCTCCTATAAGGACTTTACGCTGATATGAATTTCAAATAATGCTTATGAATAATAGAAGTCTGGAAAAGAAGGAAGAAAATGACTTTGGAAAGCATCCTAAAATTGCCGCTGAAAGTAAAATTCCCTTCAGTTTATCTATATATTTAAAGTAGTTGGTAGAACTTTGACGGAATCCCCCAGCTTTAACCACTGTACCGAATTTGCCAAATTTTTTCTTTCATGAGAAATTTCATGATTCCCAGATACGTCATCAATGGGCACCTGTCTCCCCACTCTCCGTTTTTGGGAGAAATCTCGAAAACAGTACTTCGCTGTACATTCTCTATGGAGTAAACCCTTGACAGAGGCGTCCAGCTTCAACCACAGTACCGATTTCGCCAATTTTTTTCAACGTAGGATTACGTTCCTCCCATTGGGGTCTCGGGAAGGAATTTAATTCACACGCCAGAACGCCACAAAAAAAACGTCGTATGCGAGATCCTCTACATCTCGGTAAATACATAAGTTAAAAACATAACTAATGTCTCATTTTAGAGACAAAGGGCAATAACAGAAGTTACAAAAAATTGAAAATAGGAATTGTAATTCGGCGACTACTGAGTCGCAAATTAGGGCAAAAATACGCATGAATTGGTGGCGCGATCCTCTATATCTCGGTAACTACATATCTTAAGCGTATATCACACGGAGAGCTATCGTAAGTTGTTTTCTTCTGCATGAGCCCAATGCCACTCACCAAAAAAATTTTTAACACGTTACCGGTCAGACAAGATGGCGGAAATCGTTAGCTGTATTCTACCGGCTTGAAAATGCACACGATGCTGACTCAAAATGGTCAGCAGCGATAATTCAAACCAATCGGGTATGACTTTGACGGTGACGTAGTTCGCTCCAACGTGACCGAAATCCTGTCTGACCGGTTATCTCAATGCGTCACGTGCTACAAACTTTTTTGGTAAGTGGCATTGCGCTCACGCTGACGAAAACAGCGTACGATAGCTCTCCGAGTGATATACGCTTTAGAAACATAACTAAAGTCTTACTTTAGAGATAAAGGGTAGCAACAGAAGTTACAAAAATTTTTTAAATCGGAATTGTATTTCATCGACTGCTGAGTCGCGAAGATGGGAAAAAATACGCATGAGTTGGTGACGTCACACGCATGAGGTGCTCACGCACAATGGGCTGACGCTGTCGCTTGCCACGTTTTCTCGGGGGAGATTTCGTGATTGAGTTGGAAATTTTGTTTCGACAAATTTAATACAATAATGGCCCAAAAAGTAAATTTACAAAGAAGGAAACGCCAACGAGATGCCAAATGAGATATAGAGAAGTTAAGGAAAGAATTGTTGAAGCAGAAGAAGCAACAAAAGAATTTACATTGTAACCTTAGTTTCATTTTATTTCGCCAATTTTCGATACATTAGTATTTCAGAGAAACAAAAAAGAATTGAGAGTAACTCCGTGAAACAAAAGAGAATCACGAGTAACTTCGAGAAACAAGAGTACCGCGAGTTTCAAAGAGAATACGAGAAGCTTCGAGAAACAAAAGAGAATCGCGAGTAACAAAGATAAACCGAGAAACAAAAGAGTCACTTGAGTAAAGTAGTCCTACGCCTTTAACATCAGCGGCTGTTTGAAAAAGACAAGACTCCCGTCATTTATTTTTTTATCTCATATGAAATTTCATGACTCATAGATGCATCATCAGTGGTCGCCTGTAACCCCCTCCTACGTCCTTCATTTCCGAAAGATATCGCAAAATAAAACTTTGACGGAGGCTCAACAACTGGACCGATTTCGCTATTTTGCAAACGTAGCTAAGGTTTCTTAATATTACAGGTGAACAAATGGTCGCAGAAGGCGGCCAGTGATTGTGGAATATGTGCGTTCGGTGGTTCCCTTTACCATTTCCAATTATCATAAAGATATAAATACAAATTAAGGGAAGTTTTAATTGTGAAAGAGTTAAAAATACAAAAATAA
>BGPR01014053.1:18502-40167 GCA_013235015.1 Araneus ventricosus | reverse complement strand
AGTGATTCTGAAAAATTAGATTTTAAAGATAAAAAAACTCTAAAATAAAAAAACAACACAAAAAGTCTGATAGAAGAGGTCAAATCATTTTTACAAAATTTTCTGTGTCACATATTCGTATAAAAATGAATTATTTTAGAGTGGTCATCAAACTTTTAAACGTGGCTTTATGTTGAGCTTTTTTGGACATATTAATGTTTTTTAAAGAATAAATTGAATTACAGGAAAAACAATTTTTTCTAAAAAATGGTGTTAATTGGATTTGATTGAGCTGATTGTTTTACAGTGAAAGTAGTTCTGAATACAATTGTCTTCATGGAGAGTTTATGTGCTTAAATATAAAGCATTGTAGCAACAAATAAATCTATAATATTAAAGTTCTAATCACCTAATGAAGATTTTTTCTCATCAATCAAAATTCTCTGATGATGTTTAGCTTTTTTCTTTGTTGAAACATTTTCATATAAAATTCCTTTATTATAATATATAAATTAACCGAAAACAAAATTATTTTTTAATTTGACAAATTTTTTTTTGTCTCTTCCTCTGAGAACGCTGTCATTCACACACAATCTTAAAAGTCTTCTCTTCTAATCCATCTCGTGAAGAAGTTGACAGAGTTTTCTATCATCTGAACAAATATTGGTCAGTTGCGTTTTGAAACGACCATCTGTTAAGGGCAATGTTAAAGCATTTCACAAAATTCCATATTCAGTTTCTCGCATTAATCAATAAGGTACTATACTTCTTCTTTCTCTTAAATATACTATTTGAGTCTTATTTATAGCACAGTAAAGCACCGTTTATACATCTTTCAAAGGGACCGACGCAAACGACGTATAAAATGAAAAGACGTATAATCGAAATTTAGTACTTTATCATTGTAATGAGTATGAATGAATGGAACTGTGATGAACGAAGCATAAATGAGGAAACGAATAAACGGTGCTTTACTGTATTTTAAGCAATATTTACCCACTGCACAAGTTCAAATTGAACTTCCCAACTTAGAGGTATCTTTATGGCAAAATGTAGTGGGCTCATAATGACATGAGAGGTATAGCTATATCACCCAAATCCTGCTCATTTATTTAAAAAATAGATTAGCACAAACAAATTGTTAATAGATGCTGCCAAAACATCATTAAACCGTAATTTTCAGAAAACAAACGTTATTTTAAGCTGTAGAGCACAATTGTCTTCAGATCGGAAAAGGTTTTGAAAAATATCTGGTCGTACAAATATCTAAACATTTCTAATATTACAGCTCCACTTACTGGCAAATTCTTGTAATATTTTTTTAAAAATGAATCTTAAGCGCATGATTCTGAAGTACCTATTCTCCAAATATCTTTGCATCATGGCTCATATTACGCCCCTACAGACACTTCTGATATAGAAGGTGTTTAATTTAAACGATCAGTAAATGATGAATTTGTTCCATTATTAATCATTCGTTTTAGAACGAAAGTTCTGCTTTGAACCAGACCATCCTTTCGAATTTTCCGCATGTGTCCACTCGCCTTTCAGATGCCAATAGCAGTGTAAAAGAGAGATGAATACTGTCAGATTTACTGCAGAAAAGATCACTCAGCGGTACACGATCTTATCCAGAAGTGCAGAAAGCACATCCACTTGAACGCATTCGCAAATGGACTTACATTATCTCGCTTTTCTAGCCCTTGTTTTCAGAAATAAAATCGTACTGGAATCTTCCTTCTCTCGGCGAGAGCTCTTTAATGTTCCGATAACCAGTTACTGTTGCAGTGTGGATGACATAAGAAGCCATTCTCATTCTGAAATCTGGCAGCGGAATGAAAAATTCGGGAACAAGGTGAACAATAAACGAGTGGCGGGAATCTCAGAGTTCGATAATCTCGAACCCCCATTCCAGTTCACGCAATAACCTCGTTTGATTGCTTTAACATAATCGCCTCTTACGCCAGTGCAACTTGAATTGAGTTGGGTTTGTCAATAAACGACAACGCTGATCCAGAGTTTTCAAATTATTCTGAATTTCCATTACAGAGACATCATTTAACATTATTTTGTGTCGTGAAAAAAATCAATCTTGCTCATTACGAGTTGCTTGTATTAGTATGTTTATGACTGATCTTTTCAAACTCAATTTACTTAAGTTATTCAATAATGACAGACGATTGCAACTCTAAATTCATCTTTTTGGAATGAGTGATGCATTAAAACATATTATCACAAGCAAGATGTCTTTTAGTAAATCTCAGGATGCTGTATTGCTAATTCAATTGCTTTATTATTTAACTTAAATTGCCGGGAATTAATTGTAAAGATTTATTAATCTTCTTTTAAATAGGAATAGAAATCCGCGAGCAGACCATTTAACTCCCTACCCACGTTGATCGCTATATTTTTCATCTTTCATTGGTTTAAATGTATCGCGCGGATTTAAATCTTTTCTATGATGTGATCACCCGGTTTTGATAAGTTTCTTCTATAACCAGGCGTGGCATGACTTGCTTTACAAGGGGAGGGGCTAGCCTCCACTAATGCCACCCTTTTTTTATAACTATAACAATTAGTCCTAATGAGAATGTAAATGAATATTCTGTAAGAAAAATTCAGATTTTAATGCGTTTAAGACTTCTAATAGATGCAGACTGCATGCGTATCTATTAGACAATGCTATTTAAAGAGGGTTTAGTTAACCCCTTTTTGGTCGGCGTCGCATGTCATGCGACGAAGAGAAATATTACATCGTTTAAAATGAATTCGTCGCTACTTACGTCTCGTTATATTTCGTGATTATTTTTTTTTTGTATTTCTGAATATTTTTAAGAAATGGCGCAAATAGTTCTACTTTCTCCATATTTCCGCCTTGAATGGAAAACATAGTCATTCTGTCGGAGATTCGAATAAAAATCCGGCAAAGAAGGGGTTAAATCTGCAACAGAGATTTTGACTCACTCTCATACAATGTCGTTTCTGACACATTCATCAAATTTTCGATATGTAAATCCTCAATTAAATCAAATTAGCAAGTAGTTTGAAAGGCAAAAATCGCTTGGACACTCTTAATTATCTCAAGTGTCCTCTACGCTATTAAATCGATTGAAGTAACAATACCCAAACAGGATGTATCATCTATTCAGGTGATAAAAAATGTTACCATTCAACGGATTAAATCTTTTTCATACTTTGTTATAGAAAAATACAGTTTTAGTTTTTGGCACTGTACGATTAATGTGCAAATGCAAAAAATAATGTATATTTTACCAGATTTTGATGTGAGAAATTATATATGTTTGCTTTGATGAAATACTTGTTTTCTGGTATGATTTAGTTTGATAATATTGTAAACGCAATTTCTTTATTATAAATTGTAAGAACTTAACATTTTCCTAGTTTTAAAAACGCTTCTTAACTTTTAATTAATAAAATTATTTCTACTTAAGCTCTAGTATAAAAATAACTGTAACTGGAAGAAGTCAGGATTCAACCGGTATCCAGGGTAATTGAATTTCCCCGTTTCTCAGTATAAAAACCCGCCGCGATATTGTAACGGCCCTTTTTCACCATGTAATTCCTTTCTGTCAAAAAGCTGCCTTTGCGCGTAAGTTTCATTCATGGCCATGAAGTAGAGTTTACTTTTAAAGATATTATAATAACTATTAAGTTCATATACATTATCATCTTTAAATGGATAAATATAAACTGAAATAAAGTATTGATTGGATCAACGACTGCCTTCTTGTTCAAGATGTTTGCTCTACACTTTACCTACGGAACATCAGTATATAAATATACGGCTTTATTAATTGTAATAAATTATAACGAATTTGTATTAATTATTCACGTAATTTTATTTCAGAATTCCATTAAGTAGATGATTTGATCTTTTAGCTGTCAAATATATGAGAAACGATAGGAATTCTTAGTTTAAGTTTATGTGCACGTTTGTGGAATTAGGAATATCGAAAAAAGACAGGCATTAGGAACTTAACTACAAGTTCGAAAAGTCTCTTCGGTTTCTCGAAACGAAAGTCTTATGATGAAGAAATCTGAACCGGTAATAATCCTCATTATAACTGGAAAAACAATAATTGTTTAGAATTTATCACGAAACTTTTTAGCGCAAGGTTTCACTGAAATGAGGATGTATGGTAAACAAATTTGCTGATGGCTGCAAAATTTCATACGGTATTTAAGACATATTCTTCTATTATATACTACTACTACGCCACATCACATCCTAGAGCATAGATCGCTCCTGATCAGATTGGGATGGATGTGAGTGGGAATGGGAAGGACTGGAGTGGATATTATTTTTAATACAGATGAGAAAAAGAGAAGAAATATTTAGGAATCATTTGAAATAAGATTTAAATGGGTTTGATTGTTTTTAAAGCATTCGAAATCTGGAAAAGGCAACAGCAAAATCGTTGCTGAACTAGCATTGCACAGTATTTTCTTCTGATAAATTGCACCAATCATGGAGGGGAATGGAAGAACGTAGAGCTAAAAGTTTAAATTTTACATACGAAATGTTAGCTAGCAAAGGTACCACAAGAGAGAAAAAAAGAATCCAAATATACAAATACGAAAACTAACTAACAAAGGTAGCAAAAGAGAAAAAAAAAAGAAATCCAAATATACAAATATATACAAATACAAAAACAACAGGCACTGGTTAATTTGAATAAGAACATATTATTCTTCCTATCTCAAATGCGTCGTGGTGGCCTAGTGGTAAGGAGCCTCAGAGCCGGCGTCTTTCCAGGTTCGAAACCCTATTCCATTGAAGATCGGTCGTGTATTGGGCCTGTTGCACGCTATATCACACATAAGGGTCATACGTCCTCCCGCTGGTGTGGTACGGAAGTTTGGAGAGGTGTGCCAGCCCCGGTGTCGTCGTTTGCATCTGACCGCGGTTCAAAATTACGAGGTCCGTCCTAAAATAGCCCTCGTGTTGTTTCAAAACGGGACGTTAATATAACTAAACTAAACTCTTCCTACTTCAAAGCATAAGAAGAAAAATAATAATAGTTAGAGAAGAACCCCGGCAATCCGAACTAATTGGGCTTGACCTCTGTTCTGATTTCGGGGAATTCGGATTATCCGGGAATTCGGTAAAATACATTTAATATACCAAATGCAATAGAGTATTGACTCTGGGTGCTCTGTGAAAGCGTACGGAAAAAGCTAGTGGCGATTCGCACGGTGCAGTGGCAAACAAGTTGAGGGTAAAAAGAAAATATCTGATTTTTTTCCTACTAATTAAGGTGTTGTATTCATTCTTAAAGACCAATTGCAATACTTCTTTTAAACATTAGCTTGGTTTCTGATTCGTAATTGTTATTTTTCCTTCATTTTTCAGAAAATTGATTTAATCAAGCACTTCAATGTACAACATTAATATTTAAAAAATACATATATCATTCAAAAAAAAATTGATTTTTGAAATCTGTTATAACCAGAGTGTAGAATTAAGTATAAATTTATAATTTAATCCGAAGACGCATGAAAGTTTGAAGAGGGGGTCGCCAGCTCAGATGTCGTCCGCGTCATTTGAGCTCGGTTCAGAATCACTAGGTCCGTCCCAAAATAACCTTAACATAACTTTTAAAAAAATATAACTAACCGTCACAGACCTGGTCCGGATAGTGGCGGTTAATCGAAGTTTTACTGTACATATACACCAAAAATTTGCTCCTGACAATTTTAGTTTTTACAGGTTAAAATTAACTTGAATTTGTTAATGTCTGTAAATTGCATATTTTAAAAGGTGGATTTGTAATCGGTTTTTCGTTAACTTCTATAGATATATAGAAGTTATGCTATGTTTCTGAAATTTTTAATAGTTGTATGTTTCTGATGATTATGCAATAATTTCTTATTTTCAGAGCTTAATTATTGGTTAGGCTATAAATTTTGATTCTATACGAGAGGCCCCCAACTGATATTTAATCTGAAAAAAAGAAAGAATTGATCACTAAATTCCACAATATTTATAATAATAAATTAGGAAATATATTAAAACTAAAAAGTAAAAAAATAATAAATATAACAAAGGCCGCTGTGGACATATGATAAGGAAATAAAGCCTGAACGAATATCTGCCTGAAGAAAATCCCTTTAACCCACATAAAAAAATCTAGGATATTTCTGTCAATTAATATAATTTAGTATGATTTTTTATCATTTTTTAACTAATATGTTTATATCAGCGTCTCACTCTTTTACTATTTTATCTTGACCTCTACATTTTTTATTAAAAGAAATTCTACTTTTTAGTACACTAATAAAAAGCATTTTTTATGTTTATTATTTAACACTGAATCGTTAACCGTTAAGACAGAAAAAGCAGAAGATTTCGAATATTATGAGATATTTTTGATTTTGCACATTTCCATTAAAATTAATTATTTTTTAACAGCTGGTTGGTGATTAAGATGATTTTATATGTAATTGAAAATTGCTTGGAATTACTTGCATATTACATTGCAAAAACTTCTAAATGAACATCATAGTTATTATTTATTTACTTTGCTTATTGCTTGGGAAAACGAAAAGTTTACTTACTAATTGGTCGCTATAAATATATTCAGCCTAAATACGTCAGATTCTTAGCAAAAACATACAATGATTCAGACTTTCAATTTATTTTTAAAGTTCCAGAATTTCATACTTTTTTTATAGAAAATATAGCAAAAATAGAATGTACTGAGCAAAACTTAAGCATAAATCTTTCTTTTGGCTCACAATAGCTACTCAGAACAAAGAAAATGTCACGCTTTGAGTTCAGAAGTAGTAAGTACTATCAAACCATAAAACTTAACTGATGTAAAATAACTCCCAGAAATGTGACAATTCTGGAAAGCTGCCAAACTTCTAAGAAAAGAAGAAAGTAGAAGTTCTTTGAGACAAAATGCAAAAATTGCAGTTCTTTAAAGTAGTAGTTTAAAACCTAGGGTGCATTGCGCCGCTTTTAGGGGTGGAAAAAGATAGAAATTTTAAGTTTATGTAACTGACGCACAATGTTTACGGCAATACGGTTCTAAGAAATCTTTCCTGAGTTAGAATGTTTGATGCAAAATTAAATTTGGAGAAGTAGGAGGCCGAATTTAAGGGATACAGACAAATTTCCTAATACTGAGTGTCCATAATTTTTGCGTGTTGTTTAACATATCTGTATTTTTGCATGTTTAATACATGACAGTAACTGTGAAAAGGAGAAGATAGTTTGTTGTATCTAGTTTTTTTAAAGAATTTTCTTTTTAGAAATTTAACTTAAAAATCTCTGAGAAGCCACAGTCACTAATGCTCCATGGCTAGAAGAAAGAGGAAATTGCGTTCTATAATATATCATTCGATTCTCTAAAGGCAACTAAAGCAAGGCGCATCAAGTTTTCTATTCCTTTTGAGCAGACACTTTCTTATTATACAAATGCTCCCCACCGGGGGACAGCACGAGTATGTGGATGAGAAGTTGCTGAATAAGTGAGCGGGTTCTCTCTTTTCTGGTGGGTATAGTAATGGTGGTCTAAACCATCATCGGTGAGGGGACTCACCGATGACGATACATTCCTATCTCGGGAGAGGCCGGACCGGTGATGGCCGATGTCCTCAGTATCCGAGTTGTTGCTGCGATCGTTCTTTAGGGCACCCCGGACATAAGACAGGGTAGGGGGAGCTCGATTTAAGATTATTACAGAAAGTTACAGCAT
Organism: Araneus ventricosus; assembly: GCA_013235015.1. Taxonomy (NCBI): domain Eukaryota; kingdom Metazoa; phylum Arthropoda; class Arachnida; order Araneae; family Araneidae; genus Araneus; species Araneus ventricosus. The sequence continues at coordinate 32,464 of BGPR01014053.1, read as the reverse complement.
TTTTTAATTGTACCTGAAATTTAACACATAGAAATAAATAATAAATAGTGGCAACTCAGGACAAATGTTTCGTAAATTCACATATAATATTTGTAAACAAATAAGCATTACGTAATTAAACACAGAACCAATATTCATAAAATTACCGATAACTACGGTAGGTTAATTTCACGTAAATCGAGTTGAAATAGCAACTGTAAAAATAATAAAGGCGATCTAGCTATATTAGCTATTTAAACTACTAGCTTTAAATTTCACTATCGATTGTTGATAAAAGCGTCTTGGTTTTCATGAATATTTGAGAAGACAATTTATAGTTTGGGATAAATTAGAAATCTAACCTTGAAGACTATCCTTTCATAGTCATATCTTTTAAGAAATCATCGACAAATGCATGCTTAACTTTGGCATTAATACTTAGCTTATTTATTTCCCTGTAATGATGGCCTTTAGAAAAATGATGTTAATATGTTAGAAAAGATAAGTAATATGAAACATTTTTTTTACTGGAAAGTTTTAAAGACATTGTTTGTGGTGGTACGTGTTTTAATGGGATTATTTCAGAAAAAAATACATTTTTTATCATTATTCTTAAGGAATTTTTGTATAAAAGGTTGGGAAAGGGAATAATGCTAATTAGTTAAAAAAGAACAAGAAAGTATCAAACTTCATCGCTTAACAAGCAACACCACCTATCTCAATTTCATAAAATTTCAAAGAGGAAGGAAATACTCAACCAATTTCATTTCTCATTTTCGCAACCAATAACGAATATTTCTGAATATTTTTTTTTTTACCTCTGGTAGGATTATATAGTCTCATGTTTATATCATATGTTTAAAAAAATTCATCTTTGATCTCGCAATTTCGCAATATTGTTGGTCTCGTGGGAGCCAGGAACCCGCTATTGTTCCAATCCTATCCATGAAAAAGATAGATTTGCTGGGTCGTGTTTGTATGTGTGGTCAGGTATCTATTTGAAAGACCGCATTGACCTGTGAATCGTCCTAAACGCAAAAAAGCACCGTTCATGCTTAGTTATATAGAGACGACATACTTGATCCAATTGTTCGTCTTCACTCAATTGCATTTGGTGATTTTTTTCATCCTGCAAGGATGATAATATTAATCCACACTGAGATGGGTTTGTGGAGAATAACCTTCTTGACTATTGTCCGTATGGTTTGCCAGCATATTCTCCGGACTTGCACGTGCTCCCGAGTATGTTTGGGATAGTCTAGGGCAGAGGTTCCCAACCTGTGGTACGCGTACCCCTGGGGGTACGCGAAGGACCAGTTGGGGTACCCGAACTTAAAGTCGGTAATGGCGGACACAAGAAAACATAAGGGATTAAAAATGTTTCAGAATTTTGTTTCCTCAAGTTCGTGTAAAAAGTACAAGTGAAATTTGTGCGATTCCTAAACCTACCCTCAAAATAAGCGAAAAAAAAGCAAAAGAAAGTGTAATTTCTAGCTATCCTTATAAGTCAATGCGAAATTATTACAATACTGATTTAATCTGTTTTGACGTTGAACTAATACTATTGTAACAATGGAATAAAATGTAAAATCAAAAATAGTCTTGCAAATGTTATAAATTCCAGTCATTTGACTCTTTAGCTTCCTAGGCCTTTAACATTATTGATAAAAAGTTCTTTATATAGACGGATGATTGGAGGGGGGATATGGAAGTAGGGGGTACGCGAAAATAAAAAGACTAATCAAGGGGTATGCGAGGGATAAAAGGTTGGGAACCCCTGGACTAGGGAGACGTATTGATACACTTGAGCTTCCTCCTACAACGCTGCATGGTCTTCGAACTCCCTTGATACAGCAATTGGTTTTGTTGCCAACTGAGTTACTAAACACCATCATTTTGAGCATGGAACAACGCTGTCGTGCTCGTATCGTGTCGTGATCTCACTCCAGACTGAAGCAGATCATATTCTGAACTGAGATACTGTGTTTGTTGGTTTATGTTCATTTTGTGCATCTTAAAGGTAGAAAATATATCCATTGATTTCCATTCCATTGATATCCATTGATTTTGGGTATGATTTGTGAAGCATTGCGTTTTAATGCGTTTCTAAATTTCTTTAAATTCATTAATATACTAAATTATTCATTAATTTACTTAAAATTGCCAATAACCTTTTTAGCCAAAAAATCATCCGTGCGATAGTCCATTCCATGCCAGAAACTGTGAAGCATGTTTTCAGACAGTGGTGAGCTTCGATAGCCACTTGTATCTCCAGCATGTGGCTATCCAAATCTTGTAAACGTATTTCTTGGGTCTTCATTACCTTGGTATATGTCGTGGATTCTTTCTTAATGTCTCTTTCGCTTGTAACAGCGATCTGAATTGAAGGCACGCATCGACAATGCCTCTCATGGTAATGAAATGGACTACAGAATGGATATTGCCTGTGTGACCAAGGGAAGTCATATAAGGTGGTTATTACTTACGCAAACAAAACTTTACGCTTTCATCTGTATGGTGTTCAAATTCTTTCTCTCTATTGTTGCTTAAAAGGAAGCTACAGGCATTTGTGATCGTTGCAATTGTATTGCATAACCCTGTATATACTAATCCTGTATACAGGATTTTGTTTTGGATTTTTTTGGCGCAAGATCCAGAATGTTGACTACACTGCGCCATTCGAAATGGTGAAACGTATTAAAGCAAGTGTAAAATTAGAAAGGTAAGGTGATTGATGCAAAAAAATGATTCATTAAAAACTGATAATTCTTTAAATGAAAAAATAAGTGGACTTCAAGAACGAGAAAAGGTGAATGCAATAGTCAAAAACACAACAAAATTGACGTAGTGTTGAAAAACTGTAAACGTTGGGCATTGAATTTTGGACATTCTGACAAGACATGATGAACAGACTTTGACACTGTTACATTCAATGGATTATTCCGAACAACAAATGACTGTCAGTAAATCTAGTATGTCCAATTCGGAGGCGAGTTAAACAGTGGCGTACCTACATAAAATGGTGCCCAGGGCAAATACCAAAAATGCGCCCTCTCCCTTCCTAATCTTTTGAAAGGTAATTCTAAATTTTTTCTGAAACTTATTTTTTTCTAAGCGGTTATTTTTAAGTAAGAGAGGGCTCTCACTGTTCTTAAAAGTAAAAGGAAGTTTGGAATACTAGGAAATACTTTTTTGCTAATTATTTGTCACGAATTTCCTAAGCAGTTGATATCCAATCGGTAGGAATCAGACTTACTGTGAGAAACCACGAGAACTTATGGGACTAATCTATTTTAAATTATCTTCCCTTATCTCCCACGCTCCAGGACACAAATATTTGAAACGGGCATCTCTTTGAAATGAGCTTCCACTTTCAGCCACAGATGAGTAGACAAATCTTTGTAGCATAATACTATTTGTAATTTTGTCGCAGCTTAAGCTGGTTTCCGGGTTGTAAAGAAGAGTGTATCCTTTAGGTTTTCCCACATTTTGTTGAAACAATTTTTATTTTTAAGAATCTTGGGAATAAGAGCTTAAAAAGAACGAACTTCTCTTAAATACAATTAATACATTCCTTAATTTTGCGCCCCCTGCTAATTGCGCCCAGGGCACGTGCCCTGCCTGCCCTACCTAGTAACGCCACTGGAGTTAAAAGAGCATCGGCTTTTCTATTTGTTAAAGATGCAAAGTAGTACAACAGATTTAACTGTATATTGTATAACAGGTTTAAGATCATATTCCTGTGCACAGGGAACCATAATATCAGAAAATGCTCTACAATATTCCTATGATATCTTTACGATGCTGTGAGGCATTCAGAATGTAGTAGCAGCATCGTGGAGATATCGTGGAATATCTTGTGCCATATATGCGAAATTTATCAAAGTTAAAAAGAAAAGTAGACCCACGTTATCAGCAGAACGAAGTTGGAAAGCTGACTGCATCTTAAATTGATTTTATTTACGAATTCATGGTATTTAAATGTATATACAATTGCGTAAGTATCCTCAGAAGCAAAATTAGGGCACAGCCTACCCTATTCTTTTTTCTGGTATTATGAGTAATAATTTCTGAATCTTAAATCAAAGTAAAACGGATTTACTACATTTAACAATGAAACAAAAGTCAGCATCTTTTATCAATAGTTTAAACAATTTAATAAATTTTTATACATTTTCTATCCTTACATTGAAGTAAAACTCTGCATTTCGAATTTTCTCTTACATCTGATTTATTACAAAATTTAGGGAAATTTCTTTAACTTTTTACTATCATTCAGGATACATTTTATTCATTCCTTGCTTCAAAATGAACAAAGACGAGGTTTTAAGGATTTTGGAAAAAGATATATTTCCGCTTCGAATTTGAAACAAAAACGTATGAGGCTAAAAATTTCCTATGGCACTTTAAAATACATTTATGAGTTAGCCACAAAACCCTTTCGAATGTTTAATAGCGAAATAGAATTTATTTCGTATTTTACTCATTCATTTGAAAAAGAAAATGCAAGATGAAATCTTCATATCCTAAGAATGGAGATATATTTCCGTTTCCTGCATGGAAAATAAACATAAAAACACATAGCTGCTGCCTCCGATTTCAATAAAAAAGGAATAAAAATCGTTGAATGTTGACGGTTGTTTGCTTTAGATGTCGTCCGATTTCGGAAGCAATAACTTTCCGCACTTCTAAACATTTCCTTAAAAATAATTTTTTTTTCTCTTCTTTTCTTTTACATTGCAGGTTTTTAGAATTTTTCGAAAAAAAAATAATATAGAAAAAGAAGAAAGAAAATAGTAGGGATAAATGGAAAAAAAAACAGTTACTGCAAAGGAAACGACAGACGATAATAAAGTTTTCAATCAATCATTTCGGGTACATTTTCTTATCGCCAGCAGATGGCGTTTCTGATGCAAATGCATCATGGAATGCCTGAGGAGAAGTAAGAAAATATTGAATATTTTTTACTGTCAATTTATGGAAAAAAGAGGGGGAATGGAATATGGTATTCCTTTTCCCGATGCTGGAAACGGTACAACTTTCGGTTCTACAGCCTGGAGGGCCTTTTTATGATATTGCTAGATCAGTACACTCCATAAAATATTCGCACTCGTTGGATTTGCAATAAATCTGTTAATGCAAAGAACGAGAAGCAATAAGGCGTGCGAATTTTAAGTCCAGAAAATTCTGTGAAGGATTCAATAACAAACTTACTACTTTGTAACAATTTCATCGACTGAAATTTGAATATAAGTTAATACTTTTTTAAAGGGAATGATGTAAAACGACGCATAAATAAAAAGACGTATAATCGAAATTTCATTAAACGATTTTGACTATTACAAATTTAATGCTACCAATACAATTAATTTAAAAGTGATAATTTAATTTTTTAAGATGGTACGCCTGATAGGAACGGAAAAATAATGAATAGAGAATTTGGGAATTTTACAAAGGGGGAGACGGTTTGCGTCGAATAAATGAAGTGCTTTATCTTTACAATGGTTACGAATTAATCGGGACTGTGATGAATAGACGTATAAATGAGAAATGTTTAAACGGTGCTTTGAGGTAATTCTACTTTTCATTTATCCTCTGGTTAAAAAAAGCATAAGGAATCTTTTTATAACTTCAGCATTCCGGTTGTATTTCTGTGCATATTAAAGCTGTAATGGCTTGACAATGCAAAAGCGATTAATGCTGCAAAAAATATTAAGATTGTATTTTGATTTGAATTATGTCAAAATAACCTTCAATTAAAGATGCTAAATTTTCCGCAGTTTTAATGCATTAAAGATGTAGAATTTTGCTAACTGTTAATGCCAAATGCGCTGTTAAATCAGAAGATTTGTTTAATCTCCTCCGTTCTCAGTCAGTGCATAAAATGACGTCACACCAATTTCGTTAACGGAAGCTTGGTCTAAAAATGTACGCCAAATTATTATCATCCTTTTTAGCACGTCTTTCAATTTTACTCTACCTACGCAATATTGAATCTTGGTTCAAAATGTGATAAACTGCACATTTTAGCCGTGCAGTGTAAACATATAAGTCTACATCTTAATGAAATTCCATAATAAGTTCAGTTTATTATTATGTTTATAATGTTAGATAATATTAATAAATATTAAAATATTTTAAAGTTTTAAATAAAATAAAGTAATTATTATTTCATTAATTGCACACAGGGAAGAAAGGTTTATCGTGATAATCTTATTCGGACAACCTAAATACTATTTAATATACGTTGATAGAGAAGTGATTTTAATAAATAAAAGTAGTCTAATATTTTGCTACTTATTTAACTTCAAAATGATGAAATTAACTTTTTAATAAATATATATATTCAAATATAGCATATCAAAATTTTGTCATCGTCCAATTAAAGAAACTGGTTTCTCAAACTGGACAACCAATACAATTTTGACATCGGTCTAATTAAAGAAACTGATGAACCAATTTCTTTAAATACAATTAAAGCAAAATTATTTTTTGATTCTTAAATCCACAACAGCTCACAATGTAAGAATCCAAATATGACATTTTACGCTCTGATCAGTTCTTCTTCTTCCTTTGTTTTTTCTCGTATGATACAAACTTTAGTTTTTGTTCTTTTTGAACTAACATTTGATGTCTCTTAGGTTCCTTCATTTTTTTCTTTGGCTTGTTCCAATTTATGAAGACTTCTAGATATTACAACCCTGGGCTATTACAATTCATTGAAATATTTGTATTCCAATATGAGCAACTTTCAAAATTATACAAAAAGAAAATTATCTTTAATACCTTTAAATCACATTTTTTAAATCGAATCCAAACAAATTTTTCTCTCTGAGGACATAATAAAACATTTTGCTACTTACTTAAAAACAGCGTAAGGAGTGCTAGTCTTTTGTTAAAATATTCAAGTGATGCTATCTAAATGTAAGCTCATGTTCACTAACTACTGCCAAGCAGCTTTCTCATAAAATAATTCTACTATCAACATTTATATCGTTGTAACATAAGCTGCCTACTTTAAGGCCCAAATATTTAATAAAATTGAGGTTATGATACAGGTCCGAGCAAGGCAAGAGTCCAAACAAGGCTTCCATCCCTAATTACAGCACTTTTATTGCAATAAACCTCCTTGACTGATCATGTAGACATATTTTTTTGTCTTTCTCAAAAAATAATGCACGCAATTCTTGTTATTGGATATGTAGCGATATTTTGTATAAATTTATTACAATAAATAGAAATAGTAACGACTAATTTTACTGCAATTGTCATTGGTTTTTCTTTTTTTTAGTGAAGTTTTCAAGAAATGTTCAAATTTTAACTTAGTTTTTTAAAAAAAATAAACACCTAGCTTCGATTTAATCATAGTGGATTAAATTTATCGAATTTGTCTATTGACTTGATTAAATCACAGTGAATTGAATTTATATCCTTAATTTTTTTTCCTCCGGTGTCATAATCCCATATGAAGAAATTCTTTAATATTTCGATACTTTTTAATGCAACTTGGAAAAGATGTTGGAAGGATTTCTTCATCATTTCCTACTCATAACTTTGCCAAGTAAAATATATTCAATCAAATCTTCAATTGTGCACATTTTAGATGTAATTAAATTCACACAATTATAAAAAAATAGTTCTTTTCCCAAAATTTTTCCAACCATTTTCATCTAGCATGACCGGTATAAAATGCTGCCTTATGGATAGTTCTATTGTACGTGAGAAAAGAACACAACCGTTTTTTATTCGAGCTCAAAGAGAAAAGGTTGAGATTTGTGAAGTTCTGAGTAGCCGACGCACTATCTTTTAACTTTTTAAACGCCTTTGAACTTTTTTAAACACAGAAATAATAAAAAGAATGAATTGGAAACAAGGAAAAACGACGTTCTAATGAGGCAGGGCCGATGCAAGGATATTTAGAGCCCCTAGGCAATAATAATTATAATAATACACCCCTTACCAATACAAACTGATATATTCACATTCATAAACAAACATAATATATCAAAATATAAAAAAATTTGATATAAAAAATTATTGTCTTCTTAAATTAACTGAACATTTAAATTGTGTTAAAAGAAAAAATAATCTTCAATAAAATTCAAAATATTGTATTTTAAGCATCAATATTTCATTAATATACTAAAAATACATTTAAAATAAGGGTTAAACACATGTTGCAATTTGAATTTTATTACGAGGTGTGAAAATCCCACTGGCAAACAATAGTATCTTTTGATAGCCAAGCGCCTTATTATTATGTTGCTTCTAGGCGATAGTCTAGGGGAAACATAATAATAATGCGCTTACCAATTTTTATATAACTAAGTCATAGCGTTTAGGAGTTATTGTGTTAACATGTATGGGATTACGCCGACATGTATGCGAATACCCACAGACAATCAATCCTTTGACGGATTTGGTCAAAAATTTGATACGGACCTACATTCCTGTTGATAAAATTCTGTAACAAATTTTTTCATCTAGCTATTTAAGGTTTTGAATTATCGTGTTCACATGAACACCGACACACAGTCTTCCCTAGGACGAATTTTGTCCAAAATTTGTTAGAAACCTACAAATTATGTGTAAAGATCAAATACCAAATTTCATTCCACTAGCTCTAACCGTTTTTGAATCATCGTGTTCACAAACAGATAGACAAAATTTAGATTCATTAAAATCTCGAGTTTGAAATTTTTGACGATTACAATACTTTATCTTTGTATACTTCGTATACGAGAAAGAAAAAAGAGATATGTATCATAATCCCAACCAATCAGTATCTAAATCCAAATGCTGGATTTGTCTTAATTAAACACTTATTTTTATCTAATTATTACTAGAAGGAGAGTTTCGGGGGAGGTTTTCTAAATGATGTTACTAAATATTTTGAATTTTACATGTTTATTGTATAAGATAGTGTTCCAGAAAAAGGCGTCCGTGTTCTCAAACTTAGTAAAACAATTCATTGCCTCCACCCCTTTCAAGGATTTTCCAGTTTTATAGGAAAGTTATTGTGTCACTTTCCACTTAGCCAATCAGAGGCAGTGTTCTTTTTGATTGGCTTAGCAGACAGGGGTTAATGGAATTAGCTGTAGGTATAAATAGGCTGGACAAACCGATTCTGGAGAAATTGATTGTTAAAGAAGCATCCGTTCGAAAAACCTTGGTGGAGTCGAAAAGTTTTAAGTGGACTGATTGTTTGAAGAAGACTATTTTTTATTGTTCTTCGTAATCTACATGGAAAATAATTTTACTGTGACTATTATTTAATGTGTTTCTTGTTAATAAAATTTACGTATGTATATTTTTACTGGAATAGCCTCCTTTTTGTGTAATTGTCTTTTGTGAAAATAAAGCGATGTTCCTATTATATAAATAAATATTAGATAAAGGTCGGATCTGTTTTATGCTTATACTACTGATTTAATTTAATCCTACGTGGAGAGGTTACTTTCGTACAACACTCGAATCAGGTTGGAACACTTTATGATCCATCGCTTTTTTTCTAGCTCTACGCTTATTTAATTATACTCAGCCTTAATTTTTATGGTGTAATAAGATTAGAGATTGCATGAATAGATGACAGACACATTTTGTGTCCGAATTTGAGTCACTGTCCTCTTCGTGAACTGGATTGTCCTCCACATCAATCTCCGAATCGGTTTCATAGTCGCTGTATGCTTCTCCATCAAGATCTGATGTATCAGATTCGTCCTCAGCTGGTCTTTCCTTGCTTAATTCTTCCATAACAACTGAATGTTGCTCTGGAGAAGTAATTTCCCGCCGTTTCGTGATATCCAGGTTGGCTTTATCTCATTTCTTGCATGAGAGATCGGACCTAACTGACTGCTTCAAGGTCATTGGGAACTAACGGAGCAAGTAGGAGGCAAAGGAAGTGTTAATAAGAGGGATGGTGATCTGAGCACTACATATATACCCACTGGGGCACGATACGCGCCGTACCTGTCCGCAAAGAGTTAATTTGAACAATTAGTCTAACCACAACGCTAAACAATGTGAAGGAGGCAAGGGAGATCAACCCAATGCTATAGGCAACAGAAGATCATGGAGTCAAGAATAGATTGCAGAAGAAATGGTAAATTTTGTTCCTAGAATACTGATTCAGTGAAGCGACTGGGCATCCCTAGGTCATGACGGGATTTTGTCTGCCTGGATTATGTTCGGATACCAAGAAGATGCGAGGCAAAGTGATAAAAAGGGAAATAAGAAATTTTTGGAATGATTGCTGAGGTGCTGAAGCTCTGTAGTCTCAAAGGAAGAGTCACCATTGAATTAGAGGTAAATTTATACAGAAAATATACTTAATATTGTAGCGGCTTTTCAACTTTTTAATACTAGGATCTCAAGTTGCCTAATTAGTTTCCCTTTCGATCGTATCTCGTTACAACTGATGTAGAGGAAGTCAAGCAAGATGGTGAATGGCTTATTTTAAGTTCATATTACTAGGTAGCGCCACCTTCCTGATACAACGAGCCTTCTACACTGCTGCGCACTAAAAAAATCGCATAGTGAAGCCATTGACACCATTTCGTTATTTGTTATATGGTGTTCGTCTTTTTTGTCTGACGTGTTGTAATTTTCAAGACACTCAACGTAAGATCTAGTGGACTAACGCCTAAGATATTTGTTTATTCTTATACATGACTACCTTAGATAATACGCTTTTCAAAATCACTATTTATTTTTATCTATTTTTTTAAATCCCACGATAAAAACAAAGACTTTTAACATTGCCTATGAGGGCAAATTGACGATTTCGTCATATTCCCTAAGTGCTTCTTACTGTTTTCTTTTGGAAGAGCATATGAATTTTTTATTAATATTTTATGTACTTTTCTTTACGCGATCCACTATCTGTTCCATCACATGCTGCAAGGTGTGAGACCTACAGAAAATATTTTTGATAAGCTAAAGAGATGTCGGTTCAGAAAGACACACAGAAGGTGGAAGAAGAATGTTTAAAGCATCAAGGATAAGAGGTTAGGGTGCATACAAACAGTTATTAAAAAGAAACTGAAATTTGATTCCTTTAAAAAGCTCAAAATCCTGACACTCATGATGTCAGTTCAAACTTCCAAAGAAAATATAATACAGTGCCGAGATCTATGTTGACCCTTCATCAGAAGATTAAAAAGAGTATTGCAAATGCCACACATGGTGGCCCGAGGGCTACTCAAACTCTGAATGAGGAAAATTGGTGCCTAATTTTTATAAATGAAAAATACTGGTTTTTTTTAGTTATATTAATTTTCTATGAGCTCAAATTTTAACTGAAACAACCCTTTCATCACATACTAAACAAGGAAAAAAATACTTATAAACGTTTAATTAATTAGTGTTCTACCCTAAATTTTCTAAAAATAAAAATATATTGAATTTTTGTCATAATTTTCGTTTTGCCCCCTTGTCAAAGTCATCTTTGCTTTTCTTATTTTAAATGGAGAAATAACTTTGATAATATTAAAATAAAAATTTCTCAATTTAAGTACAACACAACGAATTATCACTCTAATCATATGTATGAAAGAAAAAATTTACCTCAAAAACTGAATTTATTAACCCTTTGAACGGCAAAAATATTTCAGCTGAATGCTTTGAAAACGACCTCTCTGTAGCTAAATGGTGAACGCAATTGCTTCGGAGCCGGTTTTCGGGTAATAAACAGAGAGCTACTTTCTACGCCGGAGCCGGTTTAAGAGTAATAATCGAAGAACGACTTTCTGCGACGGAGCCGGTTTTAGAATAGTCATCAGAGAGCGACTTTCTACGTTTCAGCCGGTTGAAGGGTTAAAAATGGTTAAATGTTAACATCGCCATCTTGCTCTGACTTCCCCTACTTGTTTTCTGTGTTACAGTCATTTTGCCATATAAACTGATATACTGACTTATTGTTTCATACTTTTGCGAGTCGTTTGAATTAATTGACCAATATTTAGTGAGTGAGTTTGAGTTTTATGGCACAAGGGCCAGACTTGGCCATGCTGCGCTGACCCATTTTTAAAAAAAATCTTAATATCATTCTATAAATCAATATTTTACATTTAACGGCGTTTTGAATTTCAATATACCGTTACAATATATGTAAACAGCAAACGTTTCGGTCGAGAAAAAAAATGCAATGATAGAGTCAAAAAATAATAAAAAAAATTTTTTGCAGTTGACAACTTTTTCATCTTTTCCCCCTCCATTCTCATCTCTCAGAATTAGCTTCAATTCTCAAATTTATACCCGTGAAGATGTCGTTATTTTGGTAAAGCTAGATAAATGGATGCACTTTATTATATTTATTTTGCGTAGAGAGTGAAAAATACGTTTTGAACTTGTAATTTCGTAAAAGACATTTTTTTTGCTACCTTGCAATGCCAGTAAAATCTTTTAAACAAGTTTGATTAATCTTATTCTAACAATCTCAAAAAACAGCTTTTGATATTAAAATCGAATCATACGTTCAAAAACGCATCAAAATTTATGAAAAGTTCGACCGATATATTACCTTTCCTGTTATTCAAAATAGGTGAAACTTCCCAGCTAATGGCATTCCAATGCATACAACTTTTATATATTCAGCTCATGAAGTATATCAGAATGCTTGATATTTTTATTTTTATGTTTTTTACATTCCACTTTTTGGGCATTCCTTCGAATGAGTATGCCCATTAAGCTATCATTCGAATTCCATTTGCAAGTTTGCATTTCATGAGCAGAATTTCGGGAGATCGAAAACTACGAAGGCATTTTTTAAGCACAATCTAACAATTGACTATAAAGCGCCATCTGGTGGATGTTCTATGAATCATATCGGCAAGTAAGGGATATCTTTAGTAAGGGAATTTTATACTATGGGTAAAAAGATTGCAGTCTTGAAAATTCTCATAGAACCTTTTACTTTTAGTTTCTTTAATATTTTCAAACAAAAGTAGTTAAGAAAGTCTTCTTCACACACAAAATATTTAAGAATATTTTCTAAAATAACTATATTTAACCAGCTATTGGAGGGAGATTATCATATATTAAGGCCTCGTTTTATAGTTATTTCATAAGTTTGGTGTAGTGACAGAAATTTTTTGGCATAAGTAGAGTTGTGCAACTTTTTTTCACACGAAAAGTTGTAAGACGCTGATTTCAGTTACGTATTGCTGTGTAAATGTTTCAAATCCGTCAACTGGCTGACCTTCTGCCGGCATGCCTATTCATGTCAATACGATAACTCAAAAACGCAGCAGGCTAGAAAATGAAATTTGATATTGAATAAAAATTGTAGCAATCTGTATCAGGTTTTTGGACTATGTGATTGTTAGAGTAAAGTAATCGCACATGACATCTATCAGTTTCAGAACCATCACGCGATATTAAATAGAGCTGATTGGTTTGTCTTAATAACAATTTCAGCGCTTTCATGTCTCATTACTGAATCCTATTACTACCTTCCAGTCCTTTCACTCTTTGAAGTTTAATAAATATAAGTGATTTTTCATTTTATCCCCACTATGTTTCTGCCTTTCAGATAAGATAGACCCTGCTGCTAAATAAATGCGCATTCGATCCATCAGACTCTGAAGAATCTTGCGATTGAATCATATTTCCACAGAATTAAAAAATATTAACAAGGGATAGGACTCTAAAATGAAATTATATACGACGAAGCTAAACATAGAACACATCATGTGTGAGAAATGCTACGAAGGCAGTCTGATATATTTCTCTCTGCTGGTTAGAAGATAGTATATGATTAATTTGTTAGATGTTAAACTATCTTTACGTCTTGAGAAAATACATTACAGAATTATAGAAAGATAGTGTGTTTACATAAAAGTGTCCACTTTCGATTTTCAATGCCTAGTTAACCGAACATTTTTCTTATCCGACATGGCACCCATATTTCCGGACACTCAACTGTCCATTTGGTCATCGTTTGAGTACCATCTTTATACACTCCACAAATAGCCGACAGTAAAC
>BGPR01014053.1:0-14348 GCA_013235015.1 Araneus ventricosus | reverse complement strand
TAAGCAATGTGTCCTCCAATCCAGCAATAAACAAACAAAAACTAGAAAAAGTGACTTCACAAAAATCCCAAAACAGAAAGTACGATGTTTTACTTTTTCTATCGCATTCTTTTTCATAAAAGTACTTGAGTGAAAACGTGTAAAGCGCACCAATGAACAGTTGTTTACTTTCGTTTGCAAGAAAACACTCTGCTTTAAGTGTCGAAAGCTCGCGTAAAACTTCGATTACATTCTGGGATGCATTTCCTGTATCTAATCTCCTGTTTACGATCGACGCCTGCACCTGCACAAAGGATTCGATCGTAAAGTGAATTTCGGGGGCAATGGCGGAACCAGAAATTTCTTTTATGTGCAACTAGCTGAACCTGGCAATGCTTTGCTATTGCTGTATCTGAGAAAATATATAGATTAAATGAACACAATTGAAAGCTTGATGTCAATTATTGTATTTATTTAAAATTAGGCATCTGTATATACATATGGCAGTGTTCGTTGGTATGTTTTGATGTGTGTGTATCGATTTACTTGATCAATCAAATTTCCAATGAAATATATTTGCAAAAATTTGTGGTCAGCATCCTTAAATGATAACAATGAGTATGTTGTATGATATATTTGTCCTTGAATCTTGGCATATAATTCTCAGTTATTATATTCGTTGCACCAAACGAAGTCATTTGAAAGAATGTGTTATAATTCCCTATGTTATTCAAAAAATGCTTCAATTGTGTTGTAGTACCAGCGACCAATGAGAACAATGGCTGAAATGGTGCCTTCAATGGTGGCATTACTTCAAACTTTACCATTCAAACAACACATCCCAGGAGCTTCATTCTTGAATTTTAATGCATTGCAATTTATGCAAACTTTATTCATACTTTCAACAACCACAACTGGATGCAAGCTATATTAAATTTTCTGAAATGCAATACGATCAAGTTTTATCAACTGATTTAATCGATTAATTTGCATGCGTAATCGACTATATTCCGATCACTATATGACAAAGATTGTCTTAATTCTCGAATTCTTACTCGACTTGCTTCATTTCGTGCTTTGTGTTGTTGTGATGATTCAGTAGCATGTGACTGTGACATATGTAATTTATTTCCTTTATATCGTTGTGCTGTTTCTTCTTCTGTTTAATTTTGTCTTTCTTCTTGTTTTCTCTTGGCTGCATTTGTTCGATTACCAATATTTTGTCATTTTGGCGGTATTTTTATCTACAGCAAAATTTCAATGTCAGAAGTACTGTCTCGTGGCGCTATCTAGATTTAGTTAGTTAATAGTATTTTTACTATTGATATTATATTTGTGAGGTTTGTCTTTAAAAGAAAGACACCAGATTTCAGAAAAATATATCTATTTGGACATAGACAATTATAAGACAGACAACACGGATAGAAATTATTGTGCGGTACTTTGCACTCAGAAACCAGAACTATTTCAAAAATAACAACCGCAAATACGCCTAAAATCTCACCTCTCTTCCTTAAGTCGACCCCCAAAAGCAACCCTGTTTACAAAAAGCAACCCTGCGCCTGCGTTAGGAAGAAGTTGAGCCAAATGTTCCCTCAACCATCACCAACGATAGCCAAACATTAAAATATTATTAGGCCCCTAACTTTCTTTCTAATGGTCAGATTTAGGATTTCAAAAGTTTTAAATCTTACTCGGAAAACGCGGATCATTTTGAAAAAAACCCACGTAAATTGGTCCAGTAGTTTTTTCTGTCTATAACGGACAAACATACGAATATTGCCTTTTATATATATATATAGATTAACTGTTAAACAATCCTTTCGCAGGTTGACTTTCATGGAAAAACTTAACCTTCAATAGTATTAAAAGGCAGAAATTTAATTATATTTGAAGAAATGATGTTATGGTATTTTATTTGGTAATTGCATATAAAATAAAAATAAATCAAATACTGTTCTTTAATCTGTGTTTATTTCCCTGTATTTTATATATTTGACTTTATAACAATGCTATATTTACTGCTCGTAATTTGTAAATTAATTTTTATTAAAGTTTATTTTAAACCTATGGTAATACTTAACTTTTTATTGCAAAAATCACCGTTAAGAGTTATAAAACTACAGGGCTAAAGGCCGAAATGACGAACATTAAGTTGCCAATCTGAAGAAGCTTGGTGATCGAATATAGGTCCCGAACTTTCAATAACACTGCGTTATCCAAAACCATAAATAATTCTTCAGTTTTCTTAAATCCTATACATTTCTAGGCTTGTAATGCTGAAGTTAGCAGGCTTCTGGGTAAATTCTTGGATCTGTTCTTCGCTAAAAGTGAAACTTGTGACTATCATTTGTTACCTGTCCACAAAAGTGATTTTAAATCGCTTTTGAGATTACGTGTAATAACTTGAACTCTGTTACTAAATGTGCTTGATAGCTGTGTAATGGGGTGGCTCGTACTTTGTAATCATAGGGGTGATTTAACGTTTAATGCTACAGTGCACAGAGATAAGGGAAAGGAGGTTAAGAGTACGCACCTAGTGGAATTTTCGTTATAAAAATGAGAATTGAAAAGTTAGAGCCTCAAAAATACACAGAATCATAGTTTATTAACTTAGAAAGAAGGGTACAAAAAATGAAAATTTTAGCTTTAAAAAAATATATAATGCGAAACGAAAGGGAAAAAAATGCCAAATGCGTACTCTTACCCGACGTGGCGGGTAAGAGTACGGTATAGCGGAAATGTTGCGAACTCTTATCATTAAAAAGTGTGTAAAATCTTATAACTCTGAATTGATATCTTTTGTCGCCTCAATGGGCAGAAAGTTGTGAAAATTGGACTAAAAATGGTTAAAATTCAAAAATAATAAAAAATCTCAGATTTCGTTGATGGGTTTGCGGTAGTGCTTAAAAGTTACTATTTATTAACAACAACACTTTTACAAAATTTCAGAATTATAGGTTAATATCTTCTGCCGCCTCAACGGCGCTGAATATTGGAAATTAGAGGCGCATTTTTAAATAAATACACGTTTTACTTATATCATTATAATGCGAATAGAAACTTGACTAAACCTTTGAAACATACAAAATTACAAACGCACTATTTTTCGTAATAAAAAAGCCTAAAAATAGTCTAATTCAAATATTGTTATTTCCGAAATTAAGAAATCATAATTTTTAATATTTAAAAATAGTAAAAATCATAAAATTTAAACCCATAATTCATAAAATATTGTTCCCAATCTCATTTTTTCTATAATAATAATAATGATAAAATAAAATGCAAAGTTTTGTTGGAATGGCTACTTCAAATTACAGAGCGGATAAGAGTACTCGCATATCTGGTCTGCGCGTATTCTTAGCCGCGGAGGTATTGCTTCTCTAAATCGTTCATAGATGATCGTAGCATTCACTAAAGTTAAATTCTAATGTGGCCTCGTTGTTCGGAGGGGAATAAACCTCATAATGATATTTACTTTGAAAGCAAGCATTAGTCTTTTATTTACAAAAAAAATTAAGATTTCTTCACAGAAAAATTACATGCTAACATAACGAAATCATATCTTACCTGATAAATAAAAAACGGCAAGGATGAAAATAATAATGGCGGTCTCTTGAGATAGCTGAAAACACATGTGTTGATATAATCACACTCGCTTCTGCTTGCACTGTTGCCAACAGGGAAAAAAAATCCATGCGTACTCTTACCCCCACTTCCCTTATAGATTTGCCCTATTTATATCTTTTGCCCTATCTATATCTATATTTGCCCTATCTATATGATTTTTTAAAAATTACTTATTTATTTCATTTTTTACTTGAAGTAAGAAAGTTTTCTAATTCATTTATTTTAATTAAAATATTAAGCTCAATTAATTTTTCAATTATTTTTCTTATATTCCTTACCTTCATATATGAAGATTTTTGAAACTATAGCTGAACCATAAAGAAATCGTACAATGCAGGAATAAGATAATAGAAAAATATATAGAGAAATTTTCGTTTCTATTTACAAAAAGAATTTGTGGTGTACAAATGATAAAAAAATCATAATTAAATAGTATTTATTATCTAGTATAATTATTACTATTAATAGTATTGTTATCAAAAATTATGAAAAAATCATTTTTTTTCAGAGGAAAGATCAAAATCTTTTCTCGATGTTCGAGTCAGGATTGATGAGTGTTTTATTAGTTGACATCATACAGTAACCTACTTGCTTCAAAATGCATCGAGGAATAATTTTTTTAAGTTTTATTGTTGAAAATCAGTATTCAGGCTCTGCTGTGATCATAGAGACTGCCTAGATAAAAAAATTTATTGTGTTATATTTAATAGTTTATTTATTTATTTACGACCCGACCCGGCCCAGCCTTCCCAAAAGGGTGTAAGGCCTTCCACAGGCCGGAGGGGGAACATAAAACAAAAGAAATTATTACATTAAAAAAGAATTTACAAATAACCCCAAGGGGTGAGCAGAACAATTTAAAAATCATCGTTTACAACAGTGAACTAAAAAAAAAGGATAAAGAGCAAAACACAAAGCGCAAAAAGATAAAGAGCAAAAACACAAAAAGCTTAACATTAAAAACACAAAACGATAAAGAGCAAAAGCACAAAAAGCTTAACATTAAAAACGCAAAAAGATTAACAGCAAAAATACAAAACGCAAAAACTCAAAGAGAACAATAATTTATTGTATTATATCTAGATATGCTGCAATATTTTTTGGATGCTGACAGAGTTATTCATATTCTTTCAAAAAGTTGCGTGCTATCAAGCTGCCCATATTTTATTCTAAATCAAGGGTTCTTAAACTATAATCACGACCTGAAATAGTTTCGTACAAAATTTTCACAGCAATTTCTCTTTTCAATTTGTTTAAAGTTTTAATTAAAGAATAGTATTGGAACAAATTAATAGATTAAAATATCATTGTAATTTAACAATAAAAATAGCAATTTTTAAATTATATATTTTTATTTTTCATTAATTAAGCTCCCCACAGTTACTTAGTTATTTTAAAATTTGCGCCAGCAAAAAGTTTTTGTACTCAGAGACACATCGTGAGTGAGAAAAATGCGAAATTTGATTAAACACTTAAACTTATGAAATAATAAAACAATGACATACAATCAAACAAATTTTGTGTTAAAATGTATTTAATCTTCATCATATTTACATTATTTATTATTCTTAGTATTTACATTCTTCACCCTAAAGGACTCATAGGAAAAAATAGAATTTCTTCTATGGAGTCATTCATTCTTCTCCAAATCTTTTTCAGTCTCTTTGGTTCGTATCCTAAATATGCGGTTTAGGTAACTTCGATATCGAGAACTTCGCTTCGTATGACACTCTTCCTCCCAATTTTGTTTATCGGCAGTTGCAAACAATTGATACACAATGGCACTGGCAATTAATAAAACTATGGTCATTGCGAAAATGATTCGCCACTGTCCAAATGTTGGCTGAAATTATAAAAAGAGAGAGATTACCAAGGCTGTTCAGTAAAGGGTGAGTCTTGGACTGCTACTCAAAACTGGAAGCTCGCTATGCTTTATCCCAGCGCTTTTAGTAACTAAATTGGCCTGACGTTTGCTAAGCAAGCATAAAATTTTTGAAACAAAGGTTGCAAATTTTTAAAGTTTTAACTAAGTTGTTCACCTTTGAAGAAAGCGTGCACTACATACTTTTCGACGAATTTACCACTTGTATGAAGAATACTTGGTGACTGATCGCCAAGTGATAGTGGTAGAACTGAAGTTGTGTGATACTGTTCATGTATGTTGAACTTACATTAGCTTGACGACCATCGCATGTCACCTCATTTTCCCACCTATGGGTGCCATAAGAAAATAGAAGCGAGTAAGACGATGTGACGGATCGAAAAATGAACTGGTGACGGGTACGATCTGCATTTAACCAGTTATCCAGCTTAAAAAATATTGTTGCGAATTCCAAAAATCTCGCCAAAAAGCCAAAATAGGCTCAATTTATAGAATTCGTAAATGTTACGAATTAGCATATAAATTTCAATTGAGCCTATATTTTGGATTCTTGGCGAGATGTTTGGCGCCAAATTTGTCGCCAAAATATGCTTAATTTACTGAATTCGTAACAATAATATATATATATATATATATATATATATATGAATTACAATATTTGTAACAATATATAATATCTGCAGTCATCTTTCCATTAGTTGATTCGAAAATTCCTGTAACTTGGTCAAAAATTTCGTCTTCTATGAGCTTTACCGGTAATAACAATTAATTAAAGTTTGATTTATTTCGATATACTTGCTTGGTTCTATGTGAATTGGCAACAATTTGATTTGATGCATATGAGGTTCGTTTCGATGTACTCGTAACACACAGCAAATAGAGCGCTTTCTTTCTATATTTGTTTCATGTTGCTGAGAGCATGAAAGTGCTCTTTTATAGGTGAAGACAAAGTTTTCGTCCTTAGATTTAATATAGATACTTTGACCCGATCTGACAATTCACACAATGTATCAAACGCATTTTTTTTTTATTTCACGGTGGAAGTGAAGATCTAACGACATCAAAATCATCCACCAAACGCTATGCAAAGGAATAAAAAAATGGCGGAAGAAAAAGCATGTAGACTTTTTTTATATTAGATATTTATTCATTATTCTCTACCATGTTTTGTATATCTCAATACAGGTATCAGTATTCGCCTTATTAGTAGTAAGGTTTTAATCCGGATAGTTGCCAAGTTTTGTCTATTACATTTTCCAATTTTGAGTTCGACATAACAAAACAGCCAAAGAGTTATTTTTACGGCCATTTTACTATTGTAAATTTTGGGTTATAAAGCTTGCGGCGTTTTTCGGTGATTCAAGGGAATCGAAGAGGAAGTGCAGAAAAGACCATGTGTCCAACGTGCGATAGTATAGCTAATCCAGAAATTTCAGAGACAACCATCAATACAGTAGTGCAGATGATCAAAACCAATCCAAGTCAAAAGTATTCTTCGTAGAACCCCTTCAGATGTCTTATTATTTTTTATAACAGGTTTTTTTCAAATGATCTTTCATCAGTTTAGAAACAAGCAGTGCTGAACAAGTGTCCTGGCCAGTGACCAACTGGATTAAGGCATGGCAGATAAAGATGAATTTGAAGAAGGTTATAGGTTCAGCACTTTAGCAATGTTCTGAACCAACCAGAGTTACTTGGTAACTGGTAGACCCACATGCGTTTTAAAAACGAATGCTGTCGGGGTGGCTGCTGGAAGTTTTCCTTATTTTCTTCCCAGCAGTAGAGAAACATAGGGATATTTCTCTTGAAAACTCTCAAGGTAGGTAACTACAAATAGAAGAACCTACACCTCCCTTTTATAATGAGTTCGTAATGTATGGATTTAACTAGATATAATCGACCAAGAAGGATTAGAATCATCCACTACAAGCATCAAATAAACTTTGACTTGAAGCCATTGTCAACTAAATTTTCATTATATATATGTTTGCTTACCAAATGTAATTAATATCCCCCAAAACGCAGATTAATACCTCTCGTAAGAAGTAAATGTTATTGTAAATCGTTAAATAAAATTTTTGACTGTTATTAATTTAGTTAAAAAATTCATAACACAAGTTCGATGAACGCATTTTGCTTAACTGCATGCTTTTAATGCTGAAATTTTGTTAACAAGAAGCTACAGTTATGAAAAAAATTACACGTTGAAATGTTTGAAGATAATAAAATAAATCACATTTCTATACAGGCAATGAAAGAATACAAAGAAATTTATATATCTTGCTGGACGTAGGTGAAATTGTTTACAACCATTCGCACTCTTCGATATGTTGTACTGCATTGTATTATGAGTACAGATTTCTTCAATAGAAATAACATCGAGAATGGAAGAATTTCACTCTATTCGAAGCAGATCTTATTACAGGATTTCAGATGAGATCCAATGTTGTTTACAAACAGTGACAAAACGCAGAGAACTTAGAGGCCGTTTTAAAGTTCAAGAATGCTCACAAGATAGAGAGATGCATTTTTTTAAATTTTAAAACCCACACCGGTCCGGGCTACCCGAAAGGATGTAAAGCCTTTAGCATACCGGTGGAGAAATATAAAAGCACTACAATAATATCAATATGACATGACACACACAAAATCACCACAAATACAGCACAGAACGTTACTAACACTGCAAAAAAGGACAACAAAATAAATAAAGAAACCTGAAACACACTCAAAAGAAAGAAAAACAATATGCCACTGAATCGATATTAGATTTGGAGAGAACCATAAATTAATTGAATTTTATTTGATTTTTAACACCGGATCTGGAACCAAAATTAAAAATATTCAAAACACTCAAAAGGAGGAGCCTCCAGTATGCATCCAAATGAGCAAAATACAAGTACGAGCTCAGCACAACACACCACTAAAAAGAAGGAGGCAATAAAATTTTTTGTAAAATATCATTGAAAATCCCACAAAAGAGCATCAAAAACAGACCCCGTGGTTTCTCACCAGTCCAGAAAACAATAAAATCCATCTAAGTACACGTCAGTCAAACAATAAAAATACAAGAACAAAATGATTAAATTTTAAAAATAAGAAGGGTAAAAACAAGGTTACCAATTGGGATTCCTCAAGGGTGAATGCTCAATAAAATGTAAGACACTAAAAATAGAGAGATGCATCACAAATATGATAGAGGCTTATGATATAAGTTCGAGAAGGTGAAATTTCAACGGAAAAATTTGTTGTAGACAACGTTGGGGAGAAAACATGAAAGTACTATAAACATCTCAAGTTAGTACCAATATTGTAACGGTTGCAATTATATGGCTGCCACTATTAAATTTCCAAACTTTGTAAAAAGGATTAAAAAGCTTGTAGTATTTCATTTTTTTATTTAAGAAATTGAAATTAAAAATTACCTTATTTTCATAATCTCTGCAGGCTCATGGTTTCATTAGAGGGGGAAAGTAACTGTGTTCTTTGGGTAACTCAACTAAAATCTGTCCCTACTGTCCAAAGAAGGTTCTTTCCTCTAGCCCGGGAAAAAAAATTGTTCAACATTACTTGGGCGAAAAGAATTGTCAAACAGTACTTGTTAAATGTAAATTTAAAAAAAAACGGGCTGGGAGCTTTTCCGTCTGTGATATGTCAACTCTGCTACACTCGGAGGGTCTCTGGAGAAAGATGACTATGGGTGCGTGACTGTTTCGACATAGCGCACCCTGAGTTGTTATTCGTTCGATGTGGGTCAGGAGTCCCTGGTGTTTCTGCCCGATTGTTTAGAATGGTCTGTGGGGTCGCTGGAGAAGTAGATTTTTTGGACCCTCCACTCAAACCAGACGGTGTGCTTCGTGTACGAGGTCGGGGAGGTGCTCCGTACTATCTTTACCAAAGAAGGTTTAGTATGAGTCCCAGTGCAAGCACCACACAAAAATTCCATATACAGATGGATCGAAAGATTTGAAGAACCCAAATAAAGAACACAACTTACGTTCTCTTCCAATAAAATCATGGATCAACATTAATTTCGAAATATAAACGATTTTTTAAGTTTAAACTTCTAAGAATAGAACCTCTAAAAACAAAATAATGATAAACTGATGTTTTAACTCCTTTTTACAGCTATGGGATTCCGTCCTAGAACCACATGGTTCACGTTAAATGTGACATTGAGGGTGAAACGTTCTTCCGCTAGTTTGGCGTGAGAATTTGCAGAGGGTGGTGCTGACTTAACTGTTGTTTTCTTCGTCTGAAAGTGGTTAAAAATTACGCTGTCCGTCCAAAATAGCTTTCATGCTGTTTCAAAACCAGACGTTAATAAAACGATACTAAAATAAACTACAACTACTTTTAACCTAGTTTTTATGGACACCAATTAATTATTGATTTTTTTTAAGGTTTAACTATATTATATGACGAAACTCTAATTTTCTAAAAAGAAACTAAAATTTCTTACTAACTTTTTTATCGGTCAAAGCACCTACAATCATAGGTGTAATAAATCCGGTCAAGCCTGAAAGAGTACTGGCGATGCCTATAAGTGTTCCTGTAAAAAATTAGAAAAATCATGCCTCTGCTAATTTAAAAGAATGTGTGTATCACGATAATGTTAAAAAATTATTAAAAACAAGTATAACAATATATAGATACTTTCAGATTGAATTACATAGCAATTATTTGACAAGAGCTCAAAACACAAAACGGGCTCTACATTTGTCATGTTTTTATAAGCAATCTGATTCTGGGAAAAAAGATCGTGTCATCGAAATAAGTTCGAGTGTTTATTAAATGAAAAAGAAGAAATAGCGACTTTTTTTCTCGGTGGACAAAAGGATTATCATTTGAAGTAAGAAGCAAAACGAAGTTTTTAGGTGTCTAGGCTTTTAATATCATTAATTTAAAGCGTCTTATGGGAGATGTGACTGCAAAAAATAAATAATTGAAGGGGACATACGACCTTTAAATCTCGAAAATTTTCAATTTTTTGAAAAAAAAATATATATTATTCACCAGTCTGTTCTGAACAATTTAAAACAATCCGCGTTGAAAAATTCCCATCATTATGAAAGTTATGAAGGAAAATAAATCAGCTGTTTGGCGCACCTGTTTTAACTACCATTCTTCTATTTTTATATATGTGAATCATAGTGTGTTTTTAGTATATCTTCCATGGCGAAGAGTAGCACTTTTATTAAATTATTCAATACTTCATTTATTTTTATAGTTTTTAAAACGTTTGTTTTAGAGAAAATAATTTAAATACTTACGTATCCAGGGGCATAGAAAAATAAAATTTCCTGAATATGATTCAATACTGCTTTTCATATTTTTTTATACATTATTCTATCTGAACTTTACTTTAGACAGACAATAGTTAAAGGGAGGGGCAATCGAAGCTTTATTTTAGAAAATTATATTATTGCAATTGCCGAGAGATGGCGGCACGATATATATCTGTTATTTTTATGTAAATACGTTTATAGACGAAAGAGGTCGCCACTGCGTTATATATAATTTTTTTTCTCTCAGTACCTTTAAAATTTCCTTCTTTTCTAATACATAACAATATCAGAAAATTCAGACAACAGAACACAAGATAACTAAAAATATTATTAATTAATTAATAATGTTAAATACTGTTTGGCTTTTAAAGTATAAAACCAGACATGTCAACCAGAGGCGTAGCCAGAAATTTTTGAAGGAGGGTGCTCAAGTAAGGGATTACGTTATACGAAATGAATCATTTTAAAATTTGTCCATATCTTAAAAATAAACTAATCATGGTTAAACATAATAAAACTACAATTTTATTTTACATTTTGTTATTTATTGGTTTTATTTAACATTTCGTTATTTTCACAATACTATCGTTTAATAATAACACAATCACAAAATGAAATACAGTCGGACCTTTAACGAAGTCGCTAAATCCCGGAAAAAAGTTCGTTATATGGAAAATTCGTTAAATAGAGATTTACCTTTTAAAATACTTTAAACTACACAAAACAGATTTTAAATTCATAAACACTAAATATTATTATTAAAACGGTAATTAATCTCTCCTTTATTTTGTAAAATAATATCTATTTGTTTTATATATCTTACCCATCAAAAAGAAATCTGCAAGGAAAACCAGAATAAAACAAAACATTGTCCGGGAATACACATTATTTTCAATTTAAAAAAAATTATTTTATATTAAAATTAATGAATTTTAATGACATTATCGCATTTATTTCAACAAGTAATTTTAAGCATACATTACCACATGCGTCCTTAAATTTAATTACTGATAAAGTTCGAGGACACGGGACAACTCCATTGAGGGTGAAAGGGGGATATTGAAAGTTTTTCTAGTGAAGTGGACAGTAAAGGTTGCACCTCCTGGATGAAATGAAAAGAATGACTGCGATTTTACTGCTCTCGATGAATTAGGAGACTGGTAAACCCAGTTCAAGGTCATTTATCACCACAAAATGTGTTAAAAGAAAGAATAAGTGTGAAATGTTCAGAAATATTTTGAGAAATAGGGAGAAAAAAACATATTGGATAACAAGAAAAAGTTCGTTAAATAGAGAATGCACTTCGCTATTTGGAGGTTATTTTACGAAGAAATTCGCAAAATGTTCTTGGTTCCAAGGAAAAGTTCGCAAAATAGAGAAATTTGTAAAATAGAGGTTCGTTAAATAGAGGTCCGACTGTATTTAAGAATCCCAGAATCCCAATGTCCCTGCAAGGCAATTTCTTGCCGAGTGCAAAATATTACAGTCTTTATTATGGATGCTTGAATGGCTCTGTTCTTTCATACCTCTTTGGCACGTTGATAATTTATACAATCTATTACACTAGTTGATTTTTTATTCATGCAGTTTAAAATATAAGAACAGTCACGGACAGCATTTTGGTGGATTTTAGAATTTTGATACTTCAAATAGTCTTCAATTGCAGCTCTATATTTCTTGTGGGGCTTTGAAATAAAAGTCTGTTGTGCAATGAGGTCGGGGTAAATATTATGCAGAACTTCCAATATGCTCCTTCCTCTTTTGCACTATACTGTTACAAAGCTATAAAGTCGTTTCCCTGAGATGCAAATCTTGGCGACAAATTTGGTGGCAAAGTTGGCGACAAAGGAAATTTTCTAGAAAGACCTCGAACTTTCAACCTATTTCTACTGGCTTCATGAACTTTCTGGAGATTACGTCACTTCCTATGTAATGAAGTCAATTCCTGTTGAAAAAGTATAAAAGCAAGCTGTCAAGCCAAGAAGAGTTAGTTGGATTTTGATCTGCAAGCAAGCTGGTGAGCTAATAGGAAACCTTTGTGTTGAGATTTAATGGTAATCTGTGTTGTGAATTTTTACAAGTGCTGTTTTAATACTTATGTTACATTTCTTTGCTTAGAATACATGTAAAATAAAGAGCTTTATTTTTTTAATTCTGCTTGTTGGACTGCATCCACATACACCCACAAGACGATTTTGTCACAATACGCAAGCCAATTAAAGCGATTTAGCCAATTAAATTGAAAACTCCTATTATCTTTAGATGACTGTGGAAATTTATATTCTGTTCAAGGTTGCCAAAACCCCTCATTAGTTAGCTATTTCTTCATAGCGTCATCCACTACTGTATCTGTACCACGGAATACGGCATCATCTTTAAAGCACTTGAGGAACTTTTACTTTCTGGCACAATTAAAGCAAGGGATTTTTGAGTAGTGAATGCTGTACTGTCGACAACTTCTTCAGAGGGTGTTAACTGAGATGTTACGGCAGGAGTCTCTTTTTCATTGTATACTATCGACATTCAAAGACAAATTAATTGTTGCAGATTCTTTTTTAAAAATAATTCTATGTTCTGTGTAGTTTTCGCACTTTTTTCTAATAGCAGTTTCTTTTGCACCTGTCGATAATGGCTGCCTGGGAGCTTTCTCCTTTCTTTATCTGCCTCCATTTGCTAGAATTATTTTTAAACTTGTACATTACTTGTATTTTTTGACTTGTACAATATTTTCGATATCAAACGAAGAAAATATGCAATTGCTTTTTTTGCAAACAAAACTTTTATGTCCCCCCAGAAGGAAAATCATTAAAGCTAATCGTTTTTAAAAACACTATTGCAATGCAAATTACAATTTTTAAGAATCATTTCCTTAAAATTCTGTTTCTTTAATAATTGATTTCACTAAATCATAAGCAAATTAAACTTTTCTTACCTAATTTTAAAAAGATTTGAATTCAACAAATAATCTCTCTTTAGAAATTAAACACTTCTTTTTTAAAAAATTGAAATCAAAATTGAACAATATCAGAAACATAAATATTTTTAAAACATAAACATTTTGATTCAAACGTTGATTGGGATTGCTGTATCAAACAGTAATCAACTTAAAATTTTCTGACGGAAATGTATGTTGATAGAAAAACATGGAATGTTTCTTACCGCAACAAAAGATCCAGAGATTCAATCACACAAATTTATTTACATCATAATCCAATTACAAATTTGTGGGTGCAAGCAACAATATCGAAATTATATGTGAATGTCACAATATTAATACTTCAATAATTAATTAAAACATATCAACTTGGTATTCACGTAAAAAAACTAAGAACAGTCTTCCAAAAGTCAATACTTAAACGAAATGAACAATCTTTATCATCATTGTCATCCATTCCAAAAATTACACAGCTGCATGCTTAGAACTTTAAGAACGAACCTTCTCGAAAATGAAATATCTCGAACTTTTTAAACATAACGGTTTGTTGATTATTGACATCTAGAATGTTCTAGAGGTAATGAGAGCAGATTTCAGTAAATTATCCCTAAAAGAAGTTCAGCTTATAGCTTGC
>BGPR01014052.1:0-40169 GCA_013235015.1 Araneus ventricosus | reverse complement strand
ACACTTCTCAAATCAGTTGCATTTTACTTATCATTCAGTCGAGAACCGACAAATTATAAAGTTCATTATATGTAATTTATTATTTCTGTAGCTTCTAGGATTTTTCGTTTTGATGACAAAATATCTGTCTTGTGGAGGTTTCTTTAAATACTAAATTAGTGATACGAGGAATAACATCGATTATCTTTCAATGGATCGCTGGTTGGAGACGGGTCCTTTAGAAACATCAAAACTTCTGCCAAGCCATTTGGAATAGACGTGGAAGCATCAACATTTAAGAGATTTGCACTCCTTTGGGTTTTTCTTTTTTCCTGTATCAAAATGGTTAAACTCATTACGATATTTTAAAATCTTGAAAAATTAGAATCTCTAAAAATAAAATTTTACTATTCACGTATAAGATTTTGCATTATAGAATTTTTTTAAGTTTTACACTTTTAGAGTATTTTCTTTTAAAAAACCCCCTCGATGAATCTTTTTAGATGCAATATCTTATTTAAACTTTTTACTGAATTTATACCGTTGTTATATACAGCTAATGTTCATATTACTTTCTAATTGTAGTGTGGAAGAAGATAGAGGTGGTACTGTTATTGTACAAGCTGGTTTTTCGGATGATTCATTGACTGCGGATGCAACAGATCTTCTTGATCTTGAAATATTGAACAAGTTGTATAGCTCTACTTCCCGGGATAGAAGTTCCACAATTAAAAAACTTTAAAACGAAAGTATCATGATTCTTATTCGGATACTGGGTTTGCTGAGACCACTGATAATAAATCTCAGTGCGTAATTTGTGGCAAAGTCTTGCCGAACAATTCAATGTTTCCAGCAAAAATGCGCCGTCATTTTGAGGGGGTCCATCCAGAATGCAAGGATAAACCAACTAATTTTTTCAGAAGGAAGTATATTGAACTCAGGAAAGTCCAGAAATGTATATCGTATCATTCAAAAACTGTCAACGAAAAGGTTTTGATGGCATCTTACTTAGTCAGTTACCGAATTGCTCAAGCTGGGGAAGACCAGACTGTTGCTGAAAACCTTATCAAGCCTTGTGTAAAAGACATTATCGAATGCATGTTTGACGAAAAGGCTGCAAAAGTGATAGACACAATTCCTTTGTCAAATGACACAATCTCGCGACGAATCGGGGAGAGCAGAGAATGTGAAAGCTACTTTAATTTCTCGTATAAAATCCACTAAATTTTCGCTTCAAATGAATGAATGAACCGATGTTGCTGGTTTGGAAATATTAATGGAAATTGTGCGCTATCCATATTTGAACTCTTTTCATGAAGATTTACTTCTCTGCAAGCCATTACCGACTACCACAACTGGCACTGAAATATTTAAATTATTATATGAATTTTTCGCGGAGAATAGCATCCTACGGGATAACTGTATTGACGTGTGCACAGATGGAGCGAAAGCTATGACTGGTAAGACGTCTGGTGCAATCGCAAAAATAAAAGAAAAAGCCAAGGGGTGCAGCAGTAGCCACTGTATACTTCATCGACATGCTCTTGCAATGAAGAAAATGCAACCTTTTATAAAGGAAGTACTGGCTGAAACTGTTAAAATAATAAATTTTATAAAATCTCGACCTAAGAATAACAGGTTGTACAAATGGGGAATCTGCATACGTCTTTACTTCTTCACACAGAAATAAGGTGGCTCTCCCGTGGTAAAAGTTTAATCCGCCTCTTTGTAATAAGGAATGAAGTCGGAATCTTTCTGAGACACAATGATTTTGCTTTGGGATAGAACTTGTGTGATGAACATTGGCGAATGAAATTGGCGTATTTGACAGATATTTTTTTAAAAATTAATGATTTATGTTTCTCACTTCAAGGAAAAGCAGTAACTGTTTTTGATGCTACTGATAAAGTGGTAGGATTTAAAAAGAAAGTGAAGTATTGGGTAGAGTCAATCAAAACCGAAAGATTGGATTGTTTTCCAATAAAAAAAGGATTTGGAGAAGAACTCGAATAAGACGTTCCTGTGGATATCTTAAACGAGTTTGAAATTCATCTCTTGCGTTTTGATTGATGCTTTCAACTCTTATTTACCAAAAAGATTGCATGAAAACATAAAAGAAAACGTTTTAGTTGTAGAACCATACTCTATATCCAAAAAACCATCCTCTCTGACCTCACAGGAATATGAATGCTTGCTTGATTTGACATCAGATACAGAGATAACATCAAAGTTTAAAACTGAGAGATCAATCGCAGATTTTTGGTGCACGCTATAAGATGAATTTAAAATCCTATCAGATAAAGCGAAGCTTATTTTCCTGCCCTTCGCAACCACTTATTTAGTCGAAACAGGATTCTCCGCATACACCGCTACTGAAACAAAATACAAATCACTTCTCAATGCAGAGCATGATATTCAGTTGCAACTATCCGAAATTCAGCATCTCATTGTACAAATCAAAACAGCCTCATCCATCTCATTAACTTTCTCCATCACGAAACCATTGTAAGAATGTAATAATGCCAAATTAATAAAATAACAAATTGTTGATCTGCAATATTTGCCCTGAATTTAGTTCCAATTTTTATTTTTTTTACATGTCTGTGTTTTCTGTCTGCAATGGGAAATTAGTGCAGAAAAAAATAAAACGGTGAAATCTAATGTCCTGCAAGCTTAAATGACGAAACTACCTTGTATCGTCAAAGCTATTTTGTCGTTCTATTTACTAAATACAGTATATAGCTGCGAGATAAATTTTAGTGATCCGCGTTGAATTTCCAATTTCAAAGGTGTTCCGTGACTGAAAAAGTTTGAGAACCGCAGGTTTAGACCTAAGCATTCGCCGATAGCAAGTTTGTTTTGATGTTCAGAGCGAGAATGTGACGTTGATAAACACCTCTTTGGCCCCTCCTACTTACTCTCGCACCCAAATAACTATAAGATTCTGAAGACTTTAAAAATTTATAAAAATTATATAAAAGTTCAGACAATTATAAAACTGATATCATTGGAAAGATAATCTTTTGCTCTTTAAAATGACATACAAAATGTTTTTGTCCATCAATTCATTCAGAAGTTATTGGCAAAAAACGGCTACATTTGGTTTAATTTTTAAATAATTTAAATTTGAATCAAAATTTTTGGAAAACGGCTCCGAGGTGCACATCTATGCATCCAAAGTATATCTGTGCCAAATTTGGTAGCTCTATGTTCTACGGTCTGTTCTGTACACCGCCAACAGACACACACAGACTTTCTCTTTTATTAGTAGTAGAGATATATAAATCCCAACAGTTCCATCAAAATGGCGTGTAAAAATATTGTAAAATAACTATTGTAGGTGATGGAAACTATTTATTTAGGGCGATATCATTCTATATTTATGGATCTGAAGACTTTCATGCCGAAATTCGTGAGAAAGTTATAAAAAACATTACAACTAGATGAGGCTTATTGAAAGATTTTACAATTTTAAAGGAATCTGTCTACAAAGAATATGAAATCTACTATGGTTTTATGGTTTGTTCCACTGATCTTCATGCAGTATTTAAAACTGAAAAAAGTAGTGGCTGAGAGCCTCGAGCTGAGTACTGAGCAAAGTGGGTGCTGGACGCGAACCCGCCCGGAGGGCGGGGATAGCGGCTACTTTAACTTCATTTAATAACTAGATTTAATTAAATGACTAGACTAATTTAATTTATTAACAAGATTTTTTTATCTATAACAGTTGCGTTTTATAGTTGCCATATTATTTAATTTTTAATATTAGATTCACTAATATTTTTTATAATTAAGACGCTTTCAATTCATTAGTTTTAATCTAATATCGGAATTTCGCGTACATAGAAATTATCAAAAGAATGTAAGTATTCTTTGCATGTAAGGTCAAGTATCCCTACTCCTGGGGTCAAGTATCCCTAGCTTTGGGTCAAGTGTCCCTAACCTTAGGGATACTTGACCGTAGTTGATTTTATGAAATATATTTATTTCCTGATTGAATGAGATATCATTTTAACATAAGTACATTTCGTATTCATAATGTGAGTCAAATGAAATCTCCTGCTGTTAAAACAAAATAATCATTCAGTAAAAACATATATTATATTAAAATATAGCATTTTCCAGAAATGAAGCATTATTAACCCATTTGCACCCATTAGCGGATTATCCGCAAAATTATCGCCAGCTGTGGAATACGCTGTGTGTGTACGCTTGCCACGATGTTCACACTTCACCATTCGCGGATTATTCTGGTTGTTGGCGCACATATTATTCCAGGGCTGGTGATAATTGGCAGTCATTGTGTACGAATTATTCCATTTCGGGATTCTAATGGGTTAGTGACGGGTCTAAAAATTTAACTATATTCCTTTATTTATTATCCATAACTCTTGGAACTCATTGAGAAAGCCTTTTACAATGAATTTTCTACGAGAAATAGTAGAGTGACACTGGGAATGTAGCTGAAATGGAATATTTCTTGGGTCGTGATTGCGCTAAAAGTTTTAGAAACACAAATATTTCAGATTCAAAAGAACACCTTCTTTACTTTTTGGATTTAAACTGGAAACAAGCACTGGTCCATAAGTAACGAAAGCATAATGAGCAGTTATGGATATATTAGTATTCTCATTTTACAAGTTACATAAAGCGCAGAAGCCAGTTACTATACCGTTCCTCTTTACGTCAGGTAACTGTAGATATCCATTCTTGCAAAACAAAAAAACACTAGACTAAATTTATGGTATTAAATGCATTCTAAGACATATGAACCTTATTCCACCAAATTTATTCTCCATATATGTTAGAAGCAAACAATTATGAAAAAAATTAATGCACCATCGCATTCTTTACAGCTTAAATTTATTCCT
Organism: Araneus ventricosus; assembly: GCA_013235015.1. Taxonomy (NCBI): domain Eukaryota; kingdom Metazoa; phylum Arthropoda; class Arachnida; order Araneae; family Araneidae; genus Araneus; species Araneus ventricosus. The sequence goes on along the minus strand of BGPR01014052.1, from coordinate 35,319 downwards.
CTGCGCCTAAAAGCAAAGACATCCTAACATTTCAAAGTTTATTTATAGAAATAAACCTGAAATAGTAGCAAGATTCATTCATAAGATTAATGAAACTTCAAGCGTTGCACTTTTACAACTCCTATAAAATGAACATTGCACTTCTATGAGTATTCATATACTGAACCTCTATTAATAGGAGCAGTGCTAGTACAAAAATTTGGTTAATCCGATCTTGAATTAGAAAAGTTTGTATGGAAAATTCGTAAAAATTAAAGATAGATTTCAAACAGAAGACAGTATGTGTATGTACTACCACTATTCTTGTAAAAATTCAGTCAAAAATATCGCAATATTTACCACTAACGCTTTATTTTTTATAACTAAGCTAATTTCACTTTTTTTTTTTTAGTAAAATTAAGCTCAGAAGCTGTAGGATGAAACAATTTTACGTTTCAGCTTTATATACAAATCTGGTAGGCCTTTTATTTATTTATTTATTTTGCTTTCTGTTTTTATATAACCATATATGTGGAAATACCTTGCAGAAATTACCTAACTTAACGTATTTATTTATAAATTAAGGTTTAATTATACTTTACTGATGATAATCATTTCTATTTTAGAAGTAGATTTTGTGCAACACACACACACAACTATACATTCAAATTTCCAGAATAAATGCATACATATTTCAGTACTATCCAATCATAGCATTATGAAATGAAATCAATGTTTTAAATAATAAATTAGCGTGAAATTACTCAACATTTTTACGAAACCTGGATAATTATTTCCGAAATTTAATCTTATTTCGCGAAGGAAAAGCAAGAGCAGAAACGACACCAACTTAAGTAGGATAAAATTTGACTTCCGTGAGTATGTTTATGCGCTTGCTTCTTCATCCTTGTGCTAGAAGATAACCAGAAGCAATAATGCTGAAGGATTTCTTCGCCAAGAAGCAATGGATCTTTTTATCAACTATGACGTAAACTTATAAAAACAAAAAAAAAAAAAAAAAATCGACTTCTGCTTTCGTTCATTATTAATGAATAAGAGCTTTTTTAATTTTTTGACGTGATAATGATCAATTGAACATGATCAGCCATCGCATACTCAAGATTCATAGTCTTTTATTAATTTTTCACTACTTCACAAGCAAACACTATGTGCTGCAAATTGTGCAAATACTTTTTTATGCTCTTGTTACGTTGCACTTACATATACTCATTATTTACAATAGTTTTTATATACTTCCCGTTATAAATGCAATTCCAAAAAACCTGTTGTAAGAGCAATGACGTTACTTTCCCTTCATCTTTAAAAAAATGATTATTGATTTTGCATCCTTGTATTTTTAGATTATTTTCCAATTAAAAAGTTTTTTCTCTTTTATTCCTTTTTCCATCTCTTTTTTTTTTCGTTTTTTTTTATTTATTTTTTATATTTTTATTTTTATTTTCGAAAGTTTTCTGAAAAGTTTTAACTAAGTTATCAATAAACGGTTGCTTAGAAAAATCACACATAGGGAAAGGAAAATCCGCATTCCTGTCTTAGCCAGCGAAATATTAAAAATATATACAGAGTATTTTTTTAAAAAAGTTTACGGTAATTATCTTTAAACCTGTGGTGAAAAGTGCTTAAATCAAGTATGAAACTTGGCTATGGTTTTATGGTCAAGTATATATATATATATATATATATATTAATATAAACCATAATATAACTTGTTATATATGAACATACAAAAACAAAGTAAACAAGATATATCAAAATGCAATTCATAAACTAAAAATTCATTAATTAAACAAAATAACCAAATCTAAAATAAAATCTAAAAAACCGAAAATACTATAGATACTAAATAGCAAAAGGAAAGTTTAAACATTTAGATGTTAATACGTAAATGAACTCTGCTGCTATCAAAAGCATTATATATATATATACAGGGTGTCCCATAAAAGTGGAACAATCATTTATTTCCTTAAACATTGCACTTGGACATATACTTCCAATTACCACGTTTCATCAGATAAGGTAGAAATTTGTGTGAAAACACATTGGCTTCTGTGGAAGTTGAAAATAAAAAGTTAAGAAAATTAAATTTTTATACGTGCCCCACAGAGAGAAATGTCAATGAGTGAAATATTCCTCTTACACTCATCTATGCATAAACTAAGTTTCACGATTCTGTCTGCAAAACTTACAGAAATGTGTTAATTTTTAAATTTCAAGGGGCTGCTCACAAATCTATATGGAGATGTTTATTGCAAAAAATACAAACTTATTCAACATAAAAAAACAGCGAAATACAAATATTTGTCAAGCAGTACATCAGTCAATCATCACGGATTGAAAAAAATTGCCAACTACACATACTGTTACTCAGTTTCATTGGCAGATAGTTGCAACTATCGACTAGATAAAGAATGGAAGGACAACTTGAGAAAATGAAAATTTAAGGTATAGCAGGAAAATAGCCTAATATTGAACCAGGAATTGTATGACCCTAAATTACCTCTTCATGTGTTCTGTGATGCTTCTCAAGTGGCAATTGGGGCAATTTTGAAACAGCCTGATAGTTCAGGTAATCTTCAACCGGTGTCATATCATTCAAGAACTTTACGTAGTTATGAAAAGAATTATTGCATCACGGAATTGGAATGTTTGGCTATAGTAGATGTCCTTGAAAAATTTTATTATTATTTACATGGTAAAAAGTTCATAATCCATACTGATCATGCTACCCTTGTTTGGCTTAAAAATGTAAAAAAATTAAGGGGAAGATTGTTTCGCTGGTCTTTAAAATTAATCATGTTCGATTATGAAGTTAAATATTTAAAGGGAACAGCAAATGTTGAAACTGATATGTTATCAAGGCATCCTACTGCCCAATATATCCAACATTCTGTACATTTACTTGAATTATATGAGATAAAGACACATCAAAATTTAGGCAATTTGGATAATTCTAAATATAAGAAAATTAATGATGGCCACGTCCTTAAAAAGAAAAATTTATTTAAAATAGTTGTACCTTTCTCGCAAAGGCGAAAAGTTTTGCAAAATGCTCGTGAACAATTTAGGCATCCGGGTACTCAAAAGATGATAAATCTAATTATTCCTCAATGCTATTGGCCTCACATTAACCAAGATATTTCAGTATTTGTCAAACACTGTGATGTTTGTCAATTAAATAAAAAGAAAAGGCAAAAAAGATTTGGTCTTTTACAAACTGTGCCACCCACAGATCGACCTTCTGGATATCTTTCGATCGATACTGTTGGAGGATTTAACTACTATAATTCGACTAAAAAAATACCTGCTCTTAGTAATTGATCATGCAACTCATTCTGTTTGGGCTTTCCCTTCCAAAAGTGAAACAACAGAAACTTATGCTAATTGTCTAAAACAAGTTTTTCAAATTCAAGTACCAGCTAAATTGTTAAGTGATAGAAATGGTGCTTTTACGTCATCTAAATTCAACGCTTCCTTAGAAATTACAATGTCAAGCACTTATTAACATCTTCCCATCATCCACAAACGAATGGGAAATGCGAACAAGTGAATCAGTCCATTGTAACCAAATTAAAATGTAAAGTGAATTCTTCTCCTACCGAAACTCCTTGGAATAAACTTCTGGAACAAGTTATTGATGAGCATAATTTAACCCCTCACTCTGTCGTAAAATTTCCTCCTGCATATTTGTTATTTGGCACTTTACCATACTCCCCTCCATTAACTCAAAATCAATTCTATCCTTCAGTTGAAGAAGCCAGGAAATTGGCAAAACAGAATACAATAAAGTATCATGATAAAAACAAAATTAAATATGATGCTCGTTTCATTGACTCTCCTTTTAAGGCTGGTGACATTGTAATGTATGAGGAATTTAATTATCCGAATCGCAGAATATCATCTCCAGTTTTTTCAGGTCCTTATGAAATAGTAAAAAAACTTTCTGATGTAAACTACGAAATAACCAAACCAAATTCTTTAACTAAAAAACCTACTGAAATTGTTCACGCTTCAAAATTAAGAACTTATTATCCCCCTGAAGAATTAAAACTGAGTCACGAATAAAAAGTATCTCTACACATACAACAAAAAAAAACCTTTTTTTTCCTTCCCTTTGTCAGGTTGACCCGCTGTTTCCAGTCTAAATGTTTTTCCTCGATGTTGTTGTGAAATATTTTCACAATAAGAAATTGAACAAGTAGTTTTATGATTTGCGAGACAGGGTCAACCTCCCAACTCAGTCCACTTTTCTTCCTGGTTTCCTCATGAACACTCTGTTTTCACATTTGAAGAAGCGAGTGCTCCTGGATGGAAGTAGGGAGAGAATTGGATTATTACCTCTGTCCTTGGTGGCTGAATGGGACTCTATAAACCCAAAGTCACTAAGTTTCAAGTACTGAAAGACAATGCAGTACAAAAAAATTTTTATACACAAATATTCAAACAAACACACTTGTATATAATTTGTTTTTTGGCGGCGGGATAGAAACGGGGACCTTTCGGTTCCGAGCCGAAGATCCTAACCACTCGATAAAAGGAATTCCCAATGTCCGGAGGCGGATATTGGCTAATATACATCAGAGTAAGATGGCGTAGCACGGTGCGCCACAGTTTCATTGTTCATGTTTTATAATATAACAATATTTTGAATCTTATTTGTTGATATTTCTATTTTAATGTTCAGCTTTACTATATTGATATTTTTAAAAGTTGTGAATTTTTGATAGAGAGTATATTCAACATTCCTATTTACTGTAGTCTAGATCTTCACAACTGTGCCATCAATACTAAAGAACTGTACCATCTGAAGATCTATTTTACAAGAATTTTGTATTTAAAGTATTTTTGTTGTCTTCATATTTTACGTAAATGATTTCATACACATAATTATTGTTTTATATATCTATCCTTACACATTTATTGTCTCCTTATTGGAGATTATTTTCATGTTTATGATAAAGTGAAGGGAAAATTTTATAAGAATTCTATTTTAAATTTTAATTTCCTACTTGGGCATCCCTGTAAGATACGGGTGTGTGTCAAGGGCCCTGGAGCACACACGCGTCTTGCGGAGGGGGGAAAATTGTAATAATCTCACCTAATTTTATTTCAAATTCTAATATTATATATGTTAAAGTCTTAATGTATTCCAAAATCACTTTTCTTAAACTCCAGTTTCGTTTTATTTCCCGCTCTGGAGGTATATTAAATCTCTCGTTTTTACATATTTATTACTAGAAGAATATTTTAATCGCTTTCACGTGCCCACAGAAAATCATGACGGCATCTCCTTGGCTCCAGACCTTCCCTAAAACGCTTGCGTAATTTATTAAAAATAGCCAATATTCCCCTTACTTTGATCACGTGTCTATATGTTAAATCCCTACCTGAGAAAATGCAGGGATTTTCTGTTCTCTTTTGGTATAAAAACTTGAACCAAGATGTACGTACATTCCGTCACTCTCCCATAATAAAGGAAAATTAGTTAATAATTCGGCCTGCTTTGTTATTTAGCGACTACGACGAATACATTTCATATATATATATAAGGCAATGTTTGTGTGTGTGCAATGTTTAGACATAAAATATTACCCTTACAGCCCTGAAATTTTTGACACAGGTATGTAGCACTGATGGTGACTCAGTGCACCTCGAAGCCCGATTTTTAAAATTCAATCTAGAATTTCTTTTTAAATATTTTGTGGTATTTTGAGTGATTTTTTATACTCATTTCTCCATTGCATTTTTTTTTAATAATCGTATCAAGAGAATAGATACACCATAAGAAAGAACAAACAATTTCCGTTCCAATGAAGTTTATTTTAAACGTCTAAAAGTTTGATTTAAACGAAAAAAATGGCATACAATATTTTCTATAATTTTAATAAATTTTAAAAAATATTTTTTGGTATAATTTACAACCAGGGACGTAGAAAGGTGGGGGTGAAGAAGTGGGACACCCCTCAGATTTTTCCGAAGTCGGCATTTTGGCCAGACCTGTCGGCAAATTTCGAGAAAACAATGGAACATCATTTTTTATTTCTAGTAATTTGAAGATATATTATTTCAACGGTGTAAAAACAATGTGAAATTACATTTCCCAAGACTGTAATTTTGGAAAATAGTTTATTAATATTTAGTCGAAACATTTTATTTATCGAAGCAAAAAACTTCTGCTTGCGAAATCGGCAAAACTAAATTTGCGACTCGCAAAACATGTCGATTCTACTTTATATGAAAGCGTCGTCAAAATCGAGTTATTGCCACAGATGCAAAAATGGTTTTTTCTTATATCGATGAGCAATCAACATTTTTTGAATATCTGGCGATGTTTTAGAGTCGGCATGATATACATGAGATTATATAACCAATGCGATTAATCGGCAAAGGATCATATTTTAAAAGGAAGCAATTTTGTAAAAATCAGTTGCATGAAAAATCGTGATTTTAAGTGGAAGCATATGCCGATTTAAAAAATAAGTCGAACATTTTTTCGTTATTTCAATAAACAAAACCCGTTTTTGTTGTTTGCAGATTGTAAAAATTTTTCAAAAAATTTCGGTTACTAAAATTGGAGCTCTTTTGTAACAAAACTAACCAGATATCGCAAATTCGATGCAAAATATGAATGCAATGAAAACTTTTTTCCTGGAATTAACAGAGGAAAGTTTCACAGCGAGTATGTCTCAACTAATGGTGTAGTGAGGGGTGTACTGATGTCCGGTGACGGTGCCGAGACGGAAAATATTTAATGTTTAGAAATTCAGAAAGTAAAAAAGTCTATGTTACTTTCTTTTTTCGAATTCTAAAAATGATCATGGCTTTTTGTAATTCTTGCTGATATTCTTTCTTGTATTCAATCAAGAATTAAAAAGACGAAGCTTTGAATAATCTAGTCTTTTATATTCCTACCGGGAACCTGTTCAAGCAAATTTTCTGATGCTTTTCTGGATAAATAAATAAAAATGAAAAGGATCCTCACGTCTTTCCTTATATTTATGAATTTTGGGGCATTTGATAATGGTTACATCATTGTAGGAAGAACAAAGCAGTGGCTTGGCTCAACTGTACTATGTTTTTGAGGATATTGTGACGTACTGGAGTTGAGTTTGAATCATACAAGTACGCAAACCAAATATTAACAAAATTAACGCTCAGTTTTGTGTCGTTACTAGGGTAGGGTAGTGCGATGAAATCTCCTATTTGCCGAGACCATCCCGAGTTGCAGATGTTATCTGTCTGGGAGAGGACAACAAATCGCTGAGTCACGGAGACCATACCAGGTGCAGGTGGTACCAGAGGACGAGCGTTGATGGACAGGCTAGCCAACATGTCTGGGAGAGGACAATGCCGTATTCTTAGGAGAATACAGAAGGTGATATTTTTCAGACCCGGGTTGACAAACCGGCCTTTGTGAAGGTTGCAATAGACCGGAGTGATTGATGGTCGGGCGACCTTTTGAAGCTTTGAGAAAGAAATACCACCTGGCTGAAGACCAGACCTCGAGCGATTGATAAAAAGGTGGTCTTGGGTTTTTAGAGGAGATCGGTTATTGTTGCTTTGGGGACAGGACGACCAGAGTGGTCTCGTGAAGATTCTTTTTGGATCCCAACTTGCATTTCTTCCGAGTGGGATTGCGTATTTTTTGCAAACAAACCCGGACCTCGGGCCTGATTTTGCGGAAGTTCACCTAACTTCGGGAACGTACTGGATTTTTTTCAGCGGACTGCAGTTTTAGATGCTCTCAAGTACATTTGAGGAGATACTTCAAGCAATAAGTTCATTCTGAACTTTATCAAACTTAGTCCTGTTACGGACGAACATCCAACGTTATTTTCTCGACAAGAGTTCATTAACTCCCCTCGAGTGTTCTTCAGATGTGCACTTTGTGCATAACTATAATAGTCAAGGTTAAGGAATATTGTAATTTTGCATATGATAATTGTGATTAAGTTGTAAAATTTCTGAAAGACAACAATTTGTCTGCGTTGTCCTTCAGCTTGCTCAGCCTAAAACCGCGGCCTTCGGTCATGACGCTACAGTAGGCAGTACAAGTTCCCAGGGTGCGATTACCAGAGGGTGCAAAATTGAGTTGATTTAAGACAGCTCCTTTTTTCACTTTCTCGTATACGAAATATACAAAGAGAAAGTATTGTAATCGTCAAAAAAATTCGGTCACGATATTTTGGTGGATTTTCTCTTGTCAGACCTCTCTGAGTCCGGAAAAAAAGACTTTTTGAATTATGTCTATCTGTCTGTAAAAGAAATAACTCAAAAGTGCAACGAGCTAGATGGTTGAAAATTGGTACGTAGTCATAACACCCAAATTGTAGATTTCAATCAAATTTTGAGCGATATCTGTCTACGTTACATCTGTCTGTCCGTCCGTCCGTTCGTGTGCATATGGAAACACGATCAACAACGCAACGAGTTAGATAGATGAAATTTAGCATTAGAATCGTAGAACAATTTTGGCAAATTTTGGAGCAAATCCATCAAGGGATTGGCAGTCTGTCTGTTTGTCGTGGATAAGTGAAAACTGTAACACTAAACTTCAAAAAGCTGGATAAATGAAATTTGGTATGTGGTATTGAAAACAAAACTGTAGATCTTCATTAAATTTTGGTACCAATCGGAGGAAGCGAAGGTGTGCAAAATGCATTATCGATTCTCGTTACGAAACACAAAACGGGCCATATTGAGTAAGAATATGAGAAAGTCAAAAAGAGAACACTCCGGCTGGATTGTTTGTTAACACAATTATTTCCAATTGGGCTCTACGCCCTCTTCATTACAAAGTTTTCTCAAGACTTTTCAAGCTTTATCTGCTATCTAATTACTTTCTAAGCTTTCTGATTGTATATAGTGGAGCAATACACTATAGCAACTCTGCGTCTATTCCTGTTGCTCCCTAGGGCCATACGCTGGGATCTCTATCATCCATTTTGTTGAAATACTTTAGGGTTATTTTTTAAAGAATTCCTGAATGGTTGTGGATTACAAATGCTTGAGAATATTTTGGTTTCTTACGAAAGAGGGCATTTCAGATATCTGTCTTGCATTGCCTCTAGATTTTTATGTGTGTTTGGGCTGCACCCATACAAAAATAGCCACATAGTGAGAAAACACAGCTAATAAGTGGTCGAGTTTATTTTCCATCGAGAGTTAGGACTTCCTGTCGAGGAAGGGATGCAATCCTGCCTTTCCGAGCTAAATTTTTTCTTTATATTTTCAATGTAATTTTTGAAGATAAGTTTTGTCTGCGGTGACCCCACATCATCATCGAAAATATTATTCATCAAATTTCGAACATGTATGCATATTAGACAATATAAAAACAATTGTTTTTTAAGTCGGCAAAGTTCATCATTAAAGTCTGCATTTTTTGCATCTTATCCCCCCCCCCCGGGGGTAAGACACTCGCCACGTCCCTGTTTACAACAATACTTTCCATTGTTGCACCGCAATTTAAACCGTTTTCATTGTTTAAATAAATATTTAATTCCATGTTTCTCTTTCATTGTTGAAAGCTAAGTTAATATCCTAATACATTTTGCTTTCATATTTTGTTTCACCAAAACTTTGTGGAATCTATAAACTAAGTTCTCTGAGATATTACGTATATTAATCTATACTTATAAAAGGCAGTGTGTGTGTGTGTCTGTGATGTTTAAACTAAAAATATTTCACTTACAGCCTTGAGATTTGTCACAGAGGTAGTCATAATAGTGACTCAATGCACCTTGAAGCCAAATTTTAAAATTTAATCTAGAAATTTTTTTTATTTAATGTTTTGTGTAGTTTTGGGTGATTTTTCGCACGTTTCTGGCCGATCCATGAGAAACAATGATCATAGAAAACCAATCAATGCACCAATGGTGCATAGATAGAGTAGATAGTGCAAACAATTATAGTTCTAATGACTTCCCAATTCACGAACATCACCCTACTGTGATTGATTTAAGCATCAACCTTGAAAATGGTCAGAGAGTCTACTTCATGACAGAAAATGCTGCTTAACGTGCCCAAGCACCTAAGGAAGCAGCAGTCACATCTTTCTTCAGACTTTCCACCGAAGATGAGTTTGCACGCACCCTATTGCACAATGAAGTACCCAAGTACTACACTTTGAACATTGGAAACAAGACATGACAACGTCGAAAATAAGGACAGGTTGCAATGGAAGAAGCAGAAATAAGAACCAGCGATGCTCTTGGGCGAGTGTACACTGTCCACCAAATCCATTGACGAATATCAAAGAAATTATGTTTGTCTTTATCTTTTCAGGTGTATTGGTCCATTTGAAATCATTCAAAATTTCATTCTTTAACATTTTGCGTGGTTTATAGGAAACATTCTTATAAATCCTAAAGTTATTCTTTTTTTCAAAAATAATGATTTAATTGGTAATGCAACTTCAATTTTAAATAATTTCCTTGGATGGCTTTAATTCAAAATATCTAATGTCGCCTATTAAGTATTTGAAACAGGGTCCGAAGTTTTCTTTGTGTCAGCCTAACTGAATCATTACTCCATTTTAGTGGGCAAACCAACTGGTTGTACCGAGAATCTAGAATTCTTTTTTTTTTACTCAGTTTAAATTATAATTTCATTGTTGCTTTTTTTAAAACTTATCCTCATTTAATGTCTTTGCTGCGAAGAAAAATAAGCGGGTGAAATCAATAATTATATCAAAACAAATATAATCTATATATATGTTTTGATTTCGTTTTTTATATCGTTCTGGGCATTTATTTTGTTGAAGTCATTATGCCACGGGCAACGCCATGCGCTTACTGCTAGTATATATATATATAAGGCGAAAATAATAATAAAAAAATAACACATCAGTATTTATCTACAGTAAAAGCTTAACTAACCGGCATTCTCGGGAAACGCCGATTTCCGGATACCTGAAAATTCCGGATAGTTGAGTGTGACGGGAAAAATGGGCGGGGGGTAGATTGTGGCCTTTCTTTTTTTCTCTTCCAAATTATTTGTTTTTGTCATTTTGAAATGCGCATTAAATATAATTTTTATGAATACTTCTGTATCTTCCATTACATTATATTGTGAAGATTTCAATTTAACACTGATGAGAAAAAAAGTATGATCTGTAGCCAAATTTTTACTGTAAATATATAGATTATAAAAATATACAAATAGCTGACGAAACTGAAAAATATTCTACTCAGCAAGCATAATAAAACTCTTTTAAGTGATCATAAACAAATGCCAGATTGAATATTAATTATCTAACTAATTATCTTTTAAAAAATCGCAAAAGTTATTGCGCAATACGCGCGCCTCTAATTCCCCCGCACGTGATATTACGTAATCGGAATCAGCATCTGCCGGTATTCGGAGAATAAATGAATAAAGGGGAAAAAAAGACTTACCAATCTGGAGTAACATCCCATGTGAATTTTTTTTTTTTTTTACCGATTCTGTCGATTTCGTTTTTCGGTTAAAGGTGAGGACCTTTTAATTTTTAGGGGGAGACTCTTACTTTTGCTTTTTACCCTCCATAAAACAAGTCTGTGTACGTCACAGTACTGTATATTGCTTTTGACCCCCTTCCGTGCGGAGCGGACGTTGCATTCCAGAAATAAATTATCCCCGTGAATGGAACGACGCGCGGATGTAAAATTTTTAGAAAAACTCCTTTTCTAATTTTTCCGGTTAGCTGAGATTTCCGGATACTTGAATGCCGGATAATCGAGAATTTACTGTATATAGTATAGACTGATATGTTAATTTCTCAAAATTTTATGGAAAAAAATAACGAAATTAAAACCGCCGAGATAAAAATTGTCACTACGATGATATTCACACATTAGTAAAAGCGAAAATATGAGCTAATTTTTTTTTAAAACAAAATCCGTACCCAGAATAACCAGCAGAAGTGTTCTTCTTTCCATCATTTTTATTCACTAGATTTATCAATCACATATCTGTATCGTCTCTCATTTAAAATGTTTTGGGTTTTCATTACTCTTTTGCACATTGTATTCTGCTGCAAATGGGTTCTTTCAAGATCGTTCCTGTCAAGGATATCGACCACTATGTTTCTATTAGTGTATGTTTCAATGACTTCTATATTCTGATTTTTTTTAATAGCAATAATCACTTACAACAAATTTAAGTTATGTTTGACACCGACTAACTGCATCCATCCTAAACAAACATCCATTATTACATAGGCTGTTCAATCAAGAATGATTATAAATTAATAAAAAATAATTACCGGTACTAATCCTCCAAATTTTGATGGTATTTCTAAAAATACACCCAATTACATACAATGCACTTATCACTCACTTTCGGCGTAGACGAAAATGAAATATCAAGCACTTGGCCGGCTGCCAAGACCACAGCAATGACGTCATAACTGTGGAACTTGAGCCATCCATTCTTCACATATCCCACTATATTAATGTGTCATACAACACTGTTAAATGATCTTACAGTAATAACATAGAAGAAATGCAGTATGCAATTATAACAAAAATTAAATCTCATGATTAGTAGATACACAAAACAAATACAAGTATCCACTAATGTCATCTCATCTCCCTGTTAACTTCTGAATATCAATAGCTAGTTTTAAAAGTGGTTACGTGCTTTTCGATGAACCCACTTAAAGTGCCTCCTAGCTGCAAGGTCAAGCGTTAGTGTGCCGATCTTAAAAAACTGCACGAGATCCTGGAAAATAGCCAATTTCAAAATTATAAACTAGCATCGATTTATTACAAAAAGACACTTTGTGCACATGAATGTTAAGATTATAATGTCTAGATGGCTCGTTTGTTTGTCCCCGATTTTAAACAGTTATCTCACGGAATGCATCTGAAATTGGCTTATCCGATATTTTGGACAACATGCCTGTGCTTCAATTGCAGAATATTTGGTCCCAAAATGACTGTATCTCTCCACACCATCTAGTAAACGTAAATTTGGCCTCTGTCGAGAAACTCAAACAATAAATCACTTGCTACTGGGATAACAGAGTGGACTTCATGCTCACCGGACCTTATACCATTGGGCTTCTGTCTGTTGGGCTACCTCAGAGTAGTTGCACGAGATCCCTCTGACAACATTGTAAGACGTTCGAGGCCGCGTGAATGAGATGCTTATATGAACATGTCACTGGAAATCTAAAAAGTCCGCAGCTTGCAATTTAATCTAGAGTCAAGATGGGCATTGTAGCTGAAGGAGTGCATAATAAGCATCGACAACTAGCATCTCATTTCCGGTGTTTTGTGGCTTAGCAGGGTTGAAAATCGCGAACGAAGAAATGAGCATTTTATGCTTTCTAATCTTAGCATTCATGTGCGCAAGGTGTCTTTCCGTACTAAATTGATGCTGCTCTACAATTTTGTAACCGACTATTTTCCAGTAAATCGCATAACTTTCAACATAGGCATAACTCTTGAATTTGCCACTATAAAGCATTGTGATCAGTCACATCAAACAGCACATAGACACTCTACAATACTTAGGCCCAACTTTTATGACTATAGCTGTGTTCAAAGTTGAGGGGGTAATAAAGTATTTTATTGGACACCCTCTACAACTTGTTCTTACAACGTTATACATTTTATTGATATTGTATTGATCAAACAGTAACTCTTTCATAATAACTTAGAAATCTGCAAAATATACGAAATATTTTTATCGGAAATAAGAACAATTTGTAACACTTCCCTTAAAAATATTTGCTTTTATCTTAACTCATTCTTTACCATTGTCCCTTTTTTGGGGATGCTTGTTTTCTTTAAGATATTACTCTTCCAAAGAATTGAGCAGTTTGTCTAGTCTAATTTAGCTAAGCAAACTATGACAGTGCTATTATGAAAAGAAAGTGTTAAATGCCTTAAAAATGAAATGAGTAGTTTAAGAACTGTAAATTTACCTTTAACAGATAAAGATGACACAAAACATAAAAAAATCAACAAACCAAATGTATTTGTTCAACAAATTTATTTTTACAACTTTCAAATAAAGTATACAATGTTATAACTTTTTAAAGTTATTAAATATATGTCAGTCTATACATGAACTAGGATCCACCTGCAAAATTTAGCAGAGATTAAGCATTCTTCTTTTTGCTACTTTCAACGTCAGAGTCCACAGGGTTTAAAACAGCTCTAATTTGATAAACATAATCGTCTCCTGTTGTCGCAATTTTTCCTGTAAAATAGCAACAGGCATTTAAGTATATAAATGACTGAAAAGAAAAGAACGTGTCTTCAAAATGACAAAATTTTAATTATATACATAAATTTTAATAAAGTGTCATCGTTTGTTGGAAATCAATATTTTAAAATAAGCATAAAATGAATTATTTTAAAACTTTGGTAAAACATAGAAAAAAAATTGAAAGTATGAAAAATTTCAACTAAAGGGATGGGAAGGGAATAGAGATTTTAGAATTCTATCAAATATAGAACCAAAACATAGATCATTTACAGTATGTCTAAAATGAAACCTTTTAAATAGAGAAATGAATGAGAAATTCAAGTATATTTAATTCTAACTAAGTACATTGAGTTGTATTAAACTGAAAATATGCTTTCCATCTATCATTGCTTCTATATTTTTACTTGCAGCAAAGATGAAATAAGATTACTTACATTCCATTATACATGGTTATGTGACATTCGAATATATTCAAAAAGATTGCTAAATGGCATTGTACCACAGGATGAAAAGTCCAAGCACATACACTTTTATGTTATAGCTGCACCTTTCACAGAACATTAATTAAATTTCATTATCAAAATAAATGAATTTTAAAAAAAATCATCTACCTTCATTTGTCAACACAACACCTTCAACAGTGCCAGGAGTGTCTGTCTCTAGTTCTGCAAATGCTGTGATGAGAGCTTTTTGTTTCTGAGACAATTTTCTGCAACAAAAATTAAATTACAAAATTTCAATCATCTGAACTATTACCATACAAATTTTGGAACACTGCAAATAAATTGCACTTATTGCTAGAAAATTGCATTAATTTTATAACACTATATGAAGATGTCAATATTACTTTAATGACTAAATTATACAGTAGTTGTTAAACTTTATAAAATACACTGTGTGAATTTTTTCAGTACACAAGCATATAAATCTCAAATTTTATATTTTCAATAGTGAAGGACAGATTTAAATTTGCAACAGTATCAACCATTAGTAAAGTTGGTAGATAACAAAGAAATAGCTCAGCTATTCTCTATCAGGACTCTATAACCTCTTTGTACTGTCGCTAAAAAGGCAATAATTGTTTCATAAGTAAACAAAAGGATAGATTTCACTGAGCTGCTAAATTATATACACTATTCATTGCCTTTCAAAGAATCCTATTGATGACAAATGCACAGAATCCCTTAGAATTCAGAATTAATGGATGGTTAAAATGACATTACAATTTTAATGAATAATGCCTGAGTAAACTAATACAAACAAAGCATTTTCAAAAATCTAAAAATTATAAAAGACTGTATATGATCTTAAATTATAAGGTTCAAGGGAAGCTCTTTAAAAATTTAAATCAACACCTACTGAGGAATTTTAATTTTTATAGTTATGATATGATCTCCATAGCCATAACTTGAAACTCTTTTAATGCCTTTCCCCTCCAATCGAATTTTAGCATGAGATGAAGTTCCTGGTGCTATCTAAAAAATCAAAATAATTTGTTAATACTATAATTAATGAAAACACAGTTCTAAATACTCAAAGCTGTATGAAGAAAATATTTATTTAAAAATATATTTATTCACCTTCACAACAAGATCTTCATACAAGCCTTTCACTTTCATAGTACCACCTAATAGTGCCTGAGACAAGCTAATGGCTACATCAGTATGAATATCGGCTCCATCTCTTCTAAAATAATTGCTCCTTGCCACCTAATAATAAGGAAAATGAATAATTAATGATTTAATGAGCAGTGTTGTATCAACATTAATTTAATTTTTATTGGTAATGCATGTATTGATAGTAGGAATTTTTAACTTTAATAACTAAGAGTGAGGTTAGATTTTCTTTAGCTTTTTGCCCCTTCTTTTTATATCCAAAATTCAGGGAATTGTTACCCTGGCCAAGCGCACACCTGTTAAGGGGTTGTCTGTTGTCAGTAAGGTTAGCAGGGTCAAAAACTAATGAGCTGGTGTTTGTGCATTTCAAAAACTTGGCCCAATGAGAGGGCAAGAGTGTGATGCAATCACAAGTGTATAAATACGGGAATGTGAGCGCTCTCAAGCAAATTTGGATATTTCTTGAAAAAACGGTTTCAGACACGGTAGTAACAGCTCGAGATGAGAAAAAAATGAGAGAATTGACCGAATATGAACTCTGACTGTGGTTACAGTCTTTAATTCCTCTCACAGTAAAATGATTAGCTGCATGGGTGATTCTGACCCCTGTTGTGGGTAGAAAAAACATCCCTTTTTAATGGTTGATGTGGACAAGAACGAGCAAAAGGCGAGGTTAGAGAAAAGTATGAATGAATGGGCCCCTGTGTGTCTTGAGTGACCATCATAATCATTTCCTCGGGCAGTAAAGAGGTTGTTTTAAATATAAACCGTAAGCTTAATGAAGAGGATTCTATGATCTCTGTCCTCGAGTGACTCTGCAAATTTACAGTAACTGTTTCATGTGAAGTCTGGAAGAAGCAGCAAACTGTGCAATATAGCTGGCAGACTTATGAGAAAGCAGGAGATAAATCTTGCGATAAGGTGGCATACGTCACTTCTTAAATTATCGATCTTAAAAACTGGACTGTTATCTTTGTAGTCCTGACATGCAGACACATGCATATTGTCATATGGTGGATGTGCCTTTCAAACCAATTATTGTCTTCTTCAACTCTGAGAATTTGACGATCAACAAAAATGCCAAGTAATAAAAATTAGAAAAGAATACAAAAAAAAAAAAAAAGAAACAAGAAGTAAGGCAGACAAAGGATCAGGCTGCACAGCAAATAATTTTGAAAAGCTATCCTTTCTGTCATTGAACTTAGCTAGAACTGAATTTTCAGATGCTCCTGTTTTCCGCTTGGCCAACTAATGCTGTTTTTTGTTTCCCCCTCAATTCCTCCAAGGTTTACCTTCACACTCTTGATTTGTTTTTCTTAAATTTCTCTTTCATTTGATATTTTTAGGTTTTGGATTCACTTTCATATTGCCTCAATGGGAGCTTCGATGGCTACTACATATTTGTTTTCTTTTGTTAGAAGTCAATCACTGAGAAAAGATACTTTGGTAATTCTTGAAAACACAATTCAGATAATTACAATCACAAATTTGGACAACTTAAATGTAAAAGTATTTTTTTTTAAATTGCATATCAATAGAATTCTATTAATATTTTTGTAACACTGCTCATTTCTAAGCACATGAGCCACCACCACCTTGGATAGTAATGGAAGATTCACAATTTGAACTATTTTTGCATATACTTCAATTACTGTATTATTGGACCATTTTTTAATTTAATAAGAATTAATGCATTTTTTTCCTGATTCTGCCCTTTTAATAACTTATTTAAATATGTGCATTATCCCTAGCAGTCTGAGGTATGAAAAAGGGGTCTAAGTCAATAAATTTGCCTTCTAATACCTCTATAAGTTTTGCAGATAGAAATATGCAACTTTATATGCTCACAGATTAATGGAAGTGGAACATTTTACTAATTGGCCCTTTTAGAAGGGGCTGTAAAAAAAAAAAAAAAAAAACTCTATATTATCAATCCCTACAGAAGCCAAAGTTTTTATATAAATTTCCAGCTTATTTGATGAAACTTTGTAATTGGAAGTATATGTCTAGGTCAGTGATGGCGAACCTTTTTGATAAGTGGGTCCAATTTTGATCATTATTTTTTTTAAATACTAGCCTGTGGGTGACTAAGTCAGTGACATCACTTGAAAAGGGAGGGGGAAGGTGTGGTAAAAAGGGTACTATTAATTTTGGAAACCCTGAATATTTGTTAACAGAAAAACTTGACAGTTGACCCTATTTTTTAATTCTCACTTTTAAAATTCTCAAAATGCCATTAAGTTCAACACCGTGAGCTGGTACAGTCCGTCAAAAAAGTATCCAAACACTTCTTATTTCTCGTAATCTATAAAAAGATCATTTCATCTGTTAATAGAGTAATGTTCTCTAACAATATTTAATGTTTTTCGAAGCTTACAATTTGGGGCAATGAAATATTACTAAATAAGAATTGGAGTTGCACGATTTTAAAGTAAAACACAATAATAAAAATTGCATAATATTTTTATACATTATAATCTATATAATATAACAGGTAAACAATGCAAACTTTTATTTGCATACATATATTAATCATTAAATATTTAAAATTTAATATGAAGTATAGCTATCATATCTATCAATGACCTGCTACATATGACGTGGTATGAACTCTATGACACTGCTAATGACATCTCAATCTTTTATTTATTTTCTTATCCATAACAAAATCATGAATATATTGATTTCATTGTCTAATTCTTGTTGCATATTAGTAAAATAATCAAAAATTCTGAATAATTTCAATGATTAATATTTGAAAAGGCAATCTTAGACATAAAAACTTTTTGGGCAGCTGAGAAATGAAAGACAGATGCTTATTTTCCGAAATGTTCTTTTATAAACTAAACAAAAAATGCGTAATGTTGCTAAACGATACCAAACGATCTTCTACCCCACCCCACCCCAAAAAAAAAATAGTTTCCAACAAATGATATTTAAAATCATTTCTAAGAATTTTTTCCTTTAATTTCTTATACTTAATTGCTTTCTACAAATAATAGTCTTAAATTAAAACTATTAATTTATCGAAACATTTCAAGCTTTTGTTTCATTTTTTAAAAAAGGCATTTTGTCCATGTCTCATAACACTATTATCCACACACAAGGAGTTACTATATTATTTCATTGAATAATGTTTTATTTATTCATACATTTAAATAATATATAAATTCATACTTTATGCAGAATTTTGCTTTTTTATCAATTTAAGATCTTGCAAAATATTTCTACAACCATAAACAGTGGCGGATTTTGTCAATATGAGGCCACAGGCATAAAACTGCTTTGAAGCCCCCTCTGCCTGCGCAATCCCAGAAATAAGCCTAACGACATTAGTCAAATAGGTTTTGAGGCCCCTTAGATTCTCGAAGCATGAGGCAAGTGCCTCAAGACGCCTGTGCGAAAAACCGCAACTAAACATAAAAGGCTTTCATTTTTTATTTTAGTGGCTTTAACAATGTTTCTTGAAATTGAAGAGGAGTAGAATCTGTAACACGATCGAATTTTCTTTTCGTTTCTTATTCAACTTTACGCTTATTTAAAAAAGAAAAAAATTTTTCTTAATCTAAAGTAACATCGGAAGACCTTCTTTGTTTTCCCGTTTGATTTCAGAGATTTTTTCCTGTCAGCAAATCCTTCTGTAAAGGCCCCCTTAAGAATGCGAAAATCAGGCTGTTCTGAATGCTTTTGGTTATTGCTGCATATCTTAAAACTACTACATGAAAATGGTTGAAATTTTGAATAGTGTTAGGTCATGCTCCTTTGACTGGCATCAAAACTTTTTTGTGTTTCTATTCAAAAATTTTTAACTTATGAATTTAAAAACTAATAAAAATTAAAAATATACTTTCGATTTTTAAAAAATAAATAAATTGTCTTGTTTATCAAGTATTTTAATATAAAAAAAGAATTATTGTTAAAGATTCATTATATATAGAAATATATTGAAAAAACTGACATGGTTGCTTAACATTAGGAATTCCAAATTTCAATTATTCAAAACTCATCAATCGTTTATTGAAAATTACAAAATGTTATAAGTATTCTAGCCAATTTAATCTGGAGAATCTGAATATGTACTTAAAATTAGGTGTTGCTATTTGAAAAAATTCTGTTTGTGTAAATCTAAATATGAAGACGACTCCTTGCATGAAAATAATATTATATACACTTATAGAAGGCATATTTCTACAGCAGCAGACATTTACAGTTTTATTGAGCGATAATGAGTGTCAGAATAAAGAGCAGCATTCGGATACTTTTTTGATGGACTGAACGAACATGCATGCCAAGTTCATGACCAACCGACATGAGTCGTACACAGGTGCAGTGATGTGATAGAAAATTAGGTAGACAACTTCCATTTGGAATTTTTTTTTTTAAATTCGACATACTTATTTATACTTAAATTTTTAAAATATTTTCGATTGTCTGTTCTCTCTTTTTTGATATAAAAAATAAGTTTATAAAAATCAACTTGTGGGTCATTTAAAAAGCTTTTGTGGATCAGTGTCTGATCCATGGGTCACAGGTTCGCCAGCACTGGCCTAGGTACAGTGTTTAAGGAAATAAACGTTTGTTTCACCTTTTTGGGACACCCTGATTATGTGTGCAGATGAATATTTAAATCAATTACTGCAATTTTAGTATCTGATTTGACTATACAATTAAAGCACATATATGCATAGATACATTTTTCAGCTAAGTTAGATTTCTTTAAGACTAGAGGAAAGAAAAAGAATTAAATAAGCAAAGAGTATCATCAAGATGTAACAAAATGAGACACTAATGTTATATGCACTTTTAATACAGAAGCATACCTTAAATTTTATGAATAGTTCTTTTTTATTTGGCAATGACATTCGGACAGTTTGTCCATCTTCAACGCCTATAAGAGAAAGTGTATTTTGTAATAAAGAATCAAAAGATACTGATCTACAACAGCTCGGTTTTAACATACATTACAAAAAAATTGATTTAAAGATAAAATTATCATAAATCACAACAATAAAACCAATTGGTCACCAAAGTTTTGACTTCATGCATTGACAATAAATCCAATAAAAGTAAGAAATGCATATGACATCATCTATACAACATTATGCTGTAACAATGCTTCATTTTTAAAGAAATCAAATAGTACAACAATTTATACATAGAAGATATATTGAGTACTTGATGCTTAGTATTTAAAAAATGAAAATTAAACAACCTAAATCATCTGTGGGAGAGAAAGGTGTCAAACACATTTCAAGAAAAATATAAGTAATATTATAAACATTTTCATCATCTTATCTGCCAAACATTTTAAGTTAGGAAATCAACTGATTTCAAAAATAATTGTTTATGTTTAAAATTTAGTTTCTTATCAGTTTACTGAAAACATTTTACTCTTTATTGAAATAAGAAATAAACAAACTGAATATAAACATTAAATAAATGAAAGTTTCATTCCATAATCCATTATAAATGGAGGTACCTAGCACTTAGAAAGATGTACTTCAGATAGAAAAAAAATTACAGATATGTTCACAATTAATGATAGGGTAACTTAATTTGAAATATTCACACTGAAGTCATGCCCTGTCTCCAAATCAAATACTAATACTACTATAATGCAGTGGCGCGCAAACTGTGGGTTGCAATCCTCTGGGAGTTATGAAAAAATTTTTGAGGGTTGGTGAATTCAAAGAAATTTATTTGATAATAAAGAAACATTAGGCTTTTCTTCAAAAACTGGGGTCACAACAAAATTTTACACAAAGTGGGGGGGGGGGCGGAAATGAAAATAGTTTGCACACCACTGCTATAATGCATGGAGAGTTCTTGTTATAATAATTGTAACACTTATACATTCCAAACTTACTTTCTCACAGAACTGAGAGGAAAAAATAGAAACTGCTTAACAGAAAAATATTATAAAAGGCGAAATTTTGGTGAAGAGAATAATAACTAACCAATTGCATTATGAAGTATCATTTGACTATACTTTTTATTTAAATAATTTGCCCCCTGTAGTAATACCAATTAATTGACTGACTGAACTAGATATTTACTCATCTAATTTTATACAAATGAAAATTTCAAAAACCAAGCTGAAAACTTGAGCAACTCTCTCTCAAACCTTAAAAAGTTTTTTATAATGTGTTCGAAAAAGAAATTGAATAATTTAATGTAATCCTATATTTACCTAATAAAGTTAATATTTACTCCTTATAGTGAGCATGAAAGAAATTTTCAAACAGAGAATTGAAAAAATGTTAGATTCACACATTTAAACGCCTGACAAATGAAAAAGGTGGAAACTTATGAAACTATTTACTTCCCCACTTGCATTGTTCTTTTGAAGAATCCACAGCTGTTTGCCAATCCAATACTTTTAAAAAAATATATGTTGCCCAAACTAATATCATAATCTTAGTATCTAATATGTACTTTGCATAAAGTGGCCAAACATCCCAGATTAGCTGTGACAGTACAAAATTTGGTCTGTGTGTCCCAGATTTGTCCCAATTTTGAATTAATGTCCCAGATTTTCTCAAATTTTGCTTACAAATAAATTGTTCATATTAAAAAGATTACTTTTTTTAAAAAATTATATCTAAATTAAAGTAAAAGTGAATACTCCTTCACACCTTTTACTGTAAGTAGAATATGGTCAACCTTATTAGATAGGAGAAAGAAAGTGAAGTTAATCCTTCTGCTGATAATATTTATTTTTCTGATTTGGAAGTAAAAATATTCTGATGTGCACATGCACTGATTAGGTATGGAAGAAGGGGAGAAATAATAAAATGATCACCTCGTGATTTGTGTAGTATCATAAGCTTTCAGAAATGTTTATTTTTCTAAGTTGAATCATGAATTAACAATTGCATTTTGGTATAAATGTAAAGGATAAGACTTTTTTTCAAGACAGAAAGAGGCATGTGTATGGAACAGAAGGGTTTTTTTAGTTTTAGTTAGATTTTGCAGCAACACAAGGGCATTTTGGGACAGACCTCATAATTTTGAACCGTGGTCAGATGATGAGGACAATACCTTAGCTGGCACCCCTCTCCAAACTTCCGCACCACACCAACAGGAGGACATTTGGCCCCAATGGCACCAGACCCGCTTACACAACCAGTTCTTTGGTGGAATAGGGTTTTGAAACTGGAACCCTCTGGTCCCAAGCATGAGACCTTACAACCAAGCCATGGAACAGAGGGAGGACGAGGGGATAGAAAGATAACTTCCTTTCTTTAGCGCAGCACACACACAAGCACAGATAAAGAAATACTTGTGATTTAGGCTAAATTTATTAATAATTCATATTTTTATAATCAAAATGTTTTCAGCAAAAATGCAAAAGTATTTTGCTTAACAAAAAAAGTGACAAAATGAATTCAGAACTCAAGTGCTGTAAGTGTGCCAATATTTTCAGTAAGTGATGAGAAATTAGTGATTCAGTTACTGTGATGGTTCATATCAATTTCAGTAAGCACTATTTCAGCTCCTTCTGTAGCTGCAAAAAACCTGCAGCTTACGATAGTCTTCAGAAACAAACAAATGGGCAGTAAACACAAACAACTAGCTGCTGCTGAAGGCATGCCTGCTTATCAGATTGTTGTTTACAACAATAGCTTTAGATAGATTTTACTTTCAAATTAATTCAAGCTACATTAGAGTATAAATTTACTTGCACCAAAACAAATGTTGAAACTATAATCTTAAATTTGTTTGTTCCTAAAGAATCATTACAGACAGATTTGGAAAAGGTAACATTTATTTCAGTAATGACAGATTTATCAAATCATAAAAGCTACTAAAATTCTACAATATTTTCATTCCAAAGCTGGAGTAAAATGAAAAATACTGGACTTTAATTCTCTACTTGGGGTAACTACACATTATATCTGAATAGAATCATTATCAAAAATGGATTAGCTAAAAATTTACTGATGGGCTGACAATAAGAACACAAATTTCAGTGGTGGGACATATAGAAGAGGGAAAAGCAACTTTTTCAGAAAGCGGTAGATTTAGCTTGGATATACTTTAACAGAATTTGAATTCAGGCTATTTCTTTCATAATGTTGGTTGTGCAGCTACAGAAATTTTATCACTTGATTTGCAAATGATTTTCTCAAAAATATATTTATGTTTTAAATCATATACAGTAAGAGTGGAGAAGCTTAAGGAATTCTATGATATTGAATCAAAAGATTTTGCAGAATTAAAACATTATGGTTAGGGCTTTGCTACCTGCTGTTGAAACAATTATTAAAATATAGTCTCAATTGAAATCATAATTCTTAGTCCAAGAAAAGTGTCTGATGATGTTAAAAATCTTTTTTGAAGACCCACTTACTGAAGTGTGACTAAGCATAACCAAACCTCTATATCTGATGAAACAGAAAAATAGAAGTGAAGCTGTTACTATTTTCAAAATTAAGGGTACCATTAAAAATATAAAGAATATATTAAGATTAAATTACAACACTGGTTGAAAAACTGAAAAATATCAGTCTGTAAACATAATTTGTTTTTCAATTTCGCCCTTTCCTCCCAATTGCTAAGTTATATTTATATTATTAAAAAAACCAGAACTTTTTAAAGACCTTCTAGGTCTTATAAACAGCTTACATACAGATCTACAGCAACACTGATAATACTTAATAGTAGATATACTGAATTGATGCCTTAAAACACACTTAAAAATATTTTACTAAATAAAAATATAAAATTCTACAAAAGACTCGAAATTTCACACCATGACTTACAGCTAAAATATTGAAGGCATACAAAACTTCTAGAAGTGCAGGAATTGTAAATGGTGTGATGAAAGGTATCTTTTGCCCCTTTTTAATCTTTTATAATTCATAAAAAAGTTTCATTTACCTGCTGGCACAGGCACAGTTACTTTTTTCCTTTGAACTGTTGTTCCTCTCCCCTCACAAACATTGCAAGGATCTTTTACAACAGTCTTGGTTCCATGACACTTTCGGCATGTTGATCTCATTAAAAATGGTCCAGTCGATATGGATTCCTTCAAAGAAATGAAAGTATTATTTATGCTAAATAATGCATTACCCCAAGAAGATTACAAAACTAGTTATTGTATGTTCTTGGATTCCAAAACCCTCAGCGCTTTTGCACATGCACCCAGAGGTGATTGTGACTCCATTTAAAAAATCTTGAAAACTATTGTAGTGCAAAAAAACGATATAACTTTGAAAAATTCAGATTGTTATTACGATACACAAATATACACACATTTTGATGAAACAACAAGGATTTTTATTAATTTACTCAGCCAAGATTGACTACTCCACTGAACTTGATATTCTAAATTTTTTTACAATATTTTAATACGTTTGTTCTAAAACAAAATTTGAGATAGATAGTGGATCTGAAAATATCCTGAAATTCCAAATTTGAGAAAATAAAAAATACGGAATTCCAGAAAATTCTGGAACGCAGCTCCCTGGTGGTCTCATATACAGAGTGTTTGAAAAGGTCATTTACAAGCTATAAGGATAGGCCAGGAATACAGACATGTCATTTTTACAATACAAAAATGGGTTCAAATGCAAAGGGCAACCACTACACCAGGCTCTTTGTCAGTGAATTAAGAACAAGAAAAGAATATAACACAGGTTTAATGGAATAGCATAAAAGCACAATTGCATGAATAACATTACAGTTATATGCGGCATGACTGATACAATGACAAGCAGAATGCAGTGTCAACAACAAACATTTGGAGTATTTAAAGTCAGTGTTCAAAAGGACTTCCCATCTGAAACTATACACACTTTGTATGTTGTTACTAATGCAACTGAGTTGTAGTGTTCTTGTAAATTTATATTCCATTAAACCTGTGTTGTATATACTTTACCTCATATATCTTTTCCATTTTCTTAATACACTGATAAAGAACCCTTATAGCATTTGATCTCTGTATATGGGACCCCATGTTCTGTTATAAAAATGAATTGTTTCTCTATGCCTGCCTTACAGTTAGTGAATGACTTTTTTAAACACCCTGTATATATTAAGTAAATTGTATATAAAAGATTAATACTGTATAAAAAAAAATAAGAATCTGAATGCAGTAAGAATCCAAAGATAGTTCATCAGCAAAAAAGATCAATGTTTTATTCTATATATCTGTGTGTGCATGTAATAAAATAATAATTTTTTTAGGAAAGAGAGTCAAGAATTCTAAATTATATTTGTTTTACCTCTTTTCACCCAATCTCTTCAATCAAAAATTTTCTATATTTCAACTATATCAATTAAAAATTTGTTCAAAATGCTGCAATAAACATGATAGCAAAACTGTGCATTTATTGTGGGGTCTTACCAAGACCCACAATAAAAGGAAAGGGAATCAATGACTACAGTTTGTGGAAAAGAAAAGACAAAATATATTAACTGGATGTATCAGCATATATTATGAGGATCATGAAACGATTTCATTCACAAATTCTTGATATGTCCAAAACAAAAGGGGAATAAGAAAACTGAAATTTGAATCAAATTTAAACACTAAACAGTTGAACCCAAATAAATAGAGTCATTGATAAAACTAAAACTTAGGGTTCTGTATTACTTTGCTCCTTTTAGGATCGCCTGCTGTTTGTCACCAAGAGAAAGACGGTTTTGCGGTGAGAAAACATTTGTTTTGAGTGTGTAGTGAGCTTTTTATTGTTCTCTTATGCCTGCAGCATCTGAAAAGGAGAGATTTTGTATGTGATGCCTGTAGTATCCAAAAAGGAGAGATTGTGCATGCGATGCCTGCAAAATCTGAAGTGTATACCGAGCAAGTTTTTCTAACTTAAAAAAAAAATCAGCGGTTTCGCTAGTAGTGGAAACCTAGTAGCTTCGCTTGTTCATTGAAAATGTAAAGCATCAATATTATTAATTTCTCCATTTTGAGCTGTCAAATCTCTTGGCGATAAAAGTTGGCAATGCCACTTAGAGTTACACCAAGAAAAAATTGCAGAAAACAAGACCGCGCCCTAAACTTTAGTTTAACCCGAGTCATCATATATATATTTACTGAAGAAGTTGGATGAATCATTTCCTACTGAGCAGCACAACACAAAGAAGCCCTAGAAGACAGTCAATGGAAAAAACATAAGGCTGACAAAGAAGTGCCAGTCATCAAATGATAAAGCCTATATTCTTTACTGATGGAGCATTGCAGGCATTCAAGTAAAACAACTAATGATGCAAACAAATAGTGATTTGACCGAATAACCAGATATTTGGCCAAATTTTAGGCTGAATACCTATTTTTTAAACAAATTTCACTTTTGATTTTGAATAAAATATTTCTCATATTTTAAATGAAAAAAATAAACATTGATAAAATTGATTTTTTTATTATTTGCATATTTTTTTAAATATTGACACATTGATGTGTTTTTGTAATATTTTAAATATCTTAAGAAATGAGAAACCCTCTTCATTTTGGGATTGTTTCACAGAAATAAAGTCATCATTGCAGAACATGACAGTGACAAGCATGAAGAAAATTCAGTGGATAAAATAAAATTATTAAATTTCTATTTTGATAAAGAACTTCTAAGAGCTGGCATGGAGTGTCCACTTAATTGGTGGGGAGAAAACTGCAGAAATATTTCGATGACTTGCAAATTCAACAAGTTATTATTTTCAATTTATCTTTCAGCCCCCTAGAAGCACAGTATATAACGAGCGTTTGTTTTCTGAATCTGTTAATATATATGTATGAAACCAAATGGTGCAGACCTTCTTCTGAAAAATTATTGTTCTTGTATCATAATTTTAGGCTTTACAGTGATACATAACATTGTTAAATACATCTTATGTACTATGTGACTTTAAAATTAAATAAATGTTAGGAAATTTTTTTGTAATAAATGTACTTAAATGTAATGCTGCAATATTCTTTGTTAAATACATTTAAAGGTACATTTAAAAAAAATTATATCCTGAATTTATTCGGCTGAATATCTGTTTAGTGAGAGCCAAATATTCATTACATCCCTAAAACCAACCACGTGAATCCAACAGGGGTGGCTTCATCGAACATAGGAGCCAGTCTAAAATTACCTAACTGAATCAAGACTAGTCATTATAGGAAAATTTCCAGTGGCATCCTCTTTGTGTTGGTCTAGAAGAGTGTCAAATTCTCCTTGATATCATGTAAAGGATTTGACAAGAGTAGCAAAGACATAATAGACTGTTCTGCAGCCCTTCTATGTTAGGGTGTCAATTTCTTCATTTCCAAGAGCTTTGCAGTACCTGGCGATCTATAACAGATACACCAGCTTTGATAAGTTGTCTACATTTTAATCTGGTCGCATGTACACAGGGTGACTCACTCTATTAAAAAATACATAAAACTCAACCAACATGATTGTACGGAGTTTTCATACTGGTAAGTTTGATTGTTTACTGCCTCAAAACTTGAAGCATTAACTTCTATCAAATAACCTTGAATAAATTTTCACAAACGAAGCTATCTTCCCAGCAGTAACATTAGCACCTATTCCTAAAAAATGTTTATATTATAAAAAAATAAGCAGTATAGATACAGGTTTTAATAACAGGGATGAGAGAAAAACAGGGAAGATATTGTAGGGGCCCCCCCCCGAAAAAAAAGAACAAAAAAGCTCCACTAACTGCCATAGTCAATTATCTTTCAGTGCAACTTGTTTAAAACTGTTATATATAAACATATACAGTTATATATTTTTTAAACCATTAAAACTCAAATAACATTTTCATCATATACACCTATTAAACCCTCATTTAAAATTAAATATAATTAAAAATATAACCTAATATTATTCACACAATGAAATTCAGAAAGCTAATAAGATTAAAAACTATTACTATGAAAAAGCCAATCCAGATATGGAATTCCAACAATCAAATGCCAATTGACCTGAGGAATCAATTACGTACATATATATATATATATAGTTAAATATTTTCCAAACAATCATAACTTAAAGTAACATTTTCAATCTAAACACGTATTAAACTAGTAATTAAAATTAAAAATAAAATAATGTTACCTTATTAAATATCATACAATGAAATACAAAAAGATAGATT
The DNA here is from genome assembly GCA_013235015.1 of Araneus ventricosus. Classification (NCBI taxonomy): domain Eukaryota; kingdom Metazoa; phylum Arthropoda; class Arachnida; order Araneae; family Araneidae; genus Araneus; species Araneus ventricosus. The sequence goes on along the minus strand of BGPR01014052.1, from coordinate 6,406 downwards.
ATAAACTAATGTATTAATATTAGTTAGATTATTATTACTATGAAAAAGACAACCCAGAATTGGAATTCCAACAATCAAATGCTTATCAGCCTTGGGAACTGATATGTCACATTAATCCGAATTTAAAGGTGCCAACCCTCTGTGAAACCCAATTGTTGAAAAAAACAAAAAGTATGGGAGTAAATCTCCAAAATATTTCAAGGTAAGAAACGAGAAAATATAATTAAATGCTTACCAATTCAGTCTTAGCTATTATAATGACATGAGCTTTATACGAAATACAGTTCCGCATTTACTACGAACTATGCGTAAATAAATGCGTTACGGAATTTTTATGTAGGATAGAACTTTCTAATCTTATATTTCATTTTATTATGAATGTATTTTTCCTTTTGTTTTTGAGTTGATATTATTGTAAAGTAAACTAAAATGTGGTTCAATTGAAAAGTCAGGATGGCCAAATGTAAACATATTTAATATTTATGCCTGACAAAAGCACGACTTCAACTTATTTATTGTTATAACAGTGTATATCAGATGAGAGGCAAAAGTCAGATGTTGACTTACTTTGAATTTGATTTAAAAAGAAATGAGTACAAGTACAGTTCAAAGATGTTACATTGTACGCAGATACAGAGTGTAAAAGTTTTTTTCAGTACTCTAATAAATGTTTGTTTAGTCTTAGAAGAAGTATTGTGAATGTTAATCAAAAAGCCAATAAACATAATATAACAATTGTAGTACTTTGGGGCTCCAGATCTCTTAACTTCGTAGTTATCACACAGAGCAGGATGACATTTCTTTCAAGGCTGATAGATGGCATTACTTGAGAGAATTGAACCTAGGGTTGCCTGCGACCTTCGGTGTGACCAGTCACCACAATCGAGGGAGACAGAGATTTTTTGGGAGCGAAAGGAGTGAGGTGGTATTTCGGTTGCTCTGTGCGATAGCTATTTTTGTATTCTATTTCTCACTGAGGAGGATAGAACTACATGTAATATATATATTTCTCAGTGAGGAGAATAAGAAACCATTTGTGGAAAATTGCATAACATTGAAAGAAGCCTGAATAATGATTTAGCTTGAAACCCAGATTTTTCATTTGAAACGAACCATCAAATACCACATTGGTACCGACGACAGGATTGTTACTGAAAGAACTGTTTTTTTTTTTTTTTTTTTTTCATTTCTCCCCTATCACCGTACGATAAGAGTGAATTCCTGAAGTGGTCTAGAAGTTGCACTTCCGAACCAATCATGGCATTCCTCTACAAAGCAAAGAAGAATTATCTGCGTGCTGTCGCTGAAGAATTGGGGATAGAAGTAACAGAGAAAATGATTATGCCATAAATAATTGAGACAATTATGGCGAGCGAGCATTTTAAAGAACAGCTTATTTTAAATATGCTGGAAGAGGAAGAAAGAGGAAAAGAACAGTTAGAAGAAAAGAGGAGAAAAGAAGCATTAGAAGAAGAAAACATGAAGTTGAAGAAATGAGGAAATTGAAGATAGGACAAGAAAAGAGCAGTTGGAATTCAAACTGCAGAAGCTACGATTGGAAATGAAAGATATAGAAATGAGAGTGATCGTGCAGTGACTGTTGAGCTTAGTGCAAAACCGAAGATCAATCTGCATAGTATTTTACAAAAGTTTGATCTGAGATCTAACAATATAAGCTTGTATCTTATCCTTTTCAAGAGACAAGCAAAAAAAGAGATTCAGAAAAAAACATTGGGTTTCATATTTAATTGGATTGTTACCAAATGAAATGTCACAGATAATCACTCGGGTTGACCAAATTCCTAGTCTTATTGAAGAGTGAACATAAAGACAAGTTTTATCGCCCCATTGAGATACTTGCAGCGGTGTCCAGCAGAATTCAAGAGCAGTTGATTATCCCAACAAATATTTATCAACTACTCAAGAGCTCCACAGAAGATAGCGGGAAAAGGAAAACAGAATTATTACAGCCACAGTTAGCCATACAAAGAACGAATGGAGAACTAAGCAAATTGCGAAATGGAGGTTTCGGAGAATTAAAGAGGGATATAGAGAGGCTGAGGGAAGACCTGGAAAGACTACGGTGGCAAAGAATACCATCCAAAAATGAGGCAGTAAGCACTGAAAAGGGGTCAGAGGACATTGAATCAGATGTACAACCTGAAAGTTGTATAACCGAGAATCCACTAAAAGCCACAGCGTACCGACTTGCCGATAGTGAAAATAAAGGTGGACATTCAAATACTTATGTAAGTGATGATGAACTTTCTAACGATGAAATTATAAGTAAATTGACTGCAGCATGGATGCAGTCCAGTTCGACGAGTCTACTGGGCCTTTCGATAGAGGGAAGCACGACATATCAGGATCAAACTGTATAACTGTGCAGCAAACTTTGAGTAAACTTTAAATTTTTCTTTTAAGTTTCAAAGTTATCCAGAAATGTAGGGAGTTATCTACCCATCTGTATTATAGAAATTATTATATTTGTTTATATGTGTTTTTTCAAATTTTTTTATATAATTTACTGTATCAAGTGTTTTAAAGTTTTTTTTTTTTCCATGCATATCGTAGTTGGGTTCATAGATTAATTAGTGTTTCACAATGAAGTTCTATATATAGTTTTCTTTTACTCTTTAAATGCAAAATATGCAAGTGTGTGATGTGTAAATATTGTTCAAAAGTTTGTGTGTATTAATGGGTGCTTCAGTTATTCCAGGTGTCAAAGTATTTAATTTATTTGAACGGCATTGTGTAAATTGAGTTTGAGATGGTTTGAATGCCCATTTATTTAATACCAGATTTATTTCAGCTGTGAACAGCATAACAACAATATGTATGAGAGATTATTATAAATTTATGTAAACTATGGTTTATTTACAGGTTCCGGAAATGTAAGACCAGACTTTGCATAAGCACTTTATTATACTGTTACAAAGCTATAAAGTGAAGCCCTGAGATGCTAATCTTGGCGACCTTGGCGGAAAATTTGGCGACTTTGGCAACAAAGGGAATTTTCTTGAAGGACCTCAAACTTTCCACTTATTTCTACTGGTTTCCTGAACTTTCTAGAGATTACATCACTTCCTACGTAATGAAGTCACTTCCTGTTGAAAGGTATAAAAGCAAGCTCTCAAGCCAAGAGGAGTCAGTTGGATTTTGATCAGCAAGCAAGCTGGTGAGCTAACAAGAAACCTTTGAGCATTGTATTGAGATTTATTGGTAGTCTCTGTTGTGAATTTTTACTAGTGCTGTGTTAATACTTGTGCTACGTTTCTTAGCTTGGAATATTTGTAAAATAAAGAGCTTTATTTTTTTAATCCTGCTTATTGGATTGCATTCACATACACCCACAAGACAATTTCGTTACATTATTATGAAGAATAATTGTTTTATGTTCAGTATGCTATTTCGCCAAGGAACGCAAGCCTGTTTCAATCCTTTGTGTATTGTATATGATTTAGGAAATATGGTTAGTTACAATCTGATTTCAGTAACTTTCATATATCTAATTTAAAAATGTTGCTTCCTTAAGACGTAAATTTGAATGTATTTATCATATTTAACATGTACATTAAGGTAATTAGGAATGTTATATTAATAATGGTGGAATGTTTTATGCGTCTATTTAATATATTGTGTAGAACTGCTTATTATTGTTCTGTAAAGTGTAATGTGATCTGGATCCCCAAAGACGAATTCAGCTCTGTGTTGCCTGAAAACAGTGCAACGCAAATCTGGCGGGGAGGGTGGAGTACTTCGGGGCTCCAGATCGCTTAACTTCGTAGTTAGCACGCAGAGCAGGCTGACATTTCTTTCAAGGCCGATAGATGGCATTACTTGAGAGCATTGAACCAGGGGTTCTGCAACCTTCGGTGTGACCGGTCACTGCAATCGAGGGAGACAGAGATTTTTTGGGAGAGAAAGGAGCAAGGTGGTATTTCAGTTGCTCTGCGCTATAGCTATTTTTGTATTCTATTTCTCACTGAGGCGGATAAAACTACATATAATAAATCAGTGATGAGATTGGCAAAAAAGCAAAAAGACCGAAATCATACACGAGCAAAAAATTTGTACCATAATTTATATGTGTGCAAGATGTGTTAAGAAATAAAACATCAGAACATGCAACATGATGAAAATATTACACTATAATAATTAATAACTTAATTATTTATAATTCAGTATGTATAAATAAGAAAAAGAATATTAAATTATTATTAAAACATCTACATTCAAAGTTAAAATAAGTTTACCACATCATCAAGAGCATCAAAAATACAAAATTAGACATTAAAACATATTTACCACCTGAACATCACCGAGATGCAACATTCACCCAACAGAAGTCTGAGAAGAATTGTATTTAATAGCCTTTTGATAAAAGTTAGCTCAAAAAATAAATAAAAATAAGGATAAATAATTTCTTTTGCTTCGTGCAATTGTGTAAAGTAAGCTCTTTATAAATTATAATAATGTATCATATACTGAATTCTGTTTTATTCCTTTTATTTTTATACCTTTTTGCAGAAGTAATAGCACAATGATTTTGCACCTTATAATGTGAGAGGGGTCGAGAAATTGTACAGTTACAATGGCAGATTCATTTAGCATTATTGTTCCTTGAAACCCTTTGAAACATTTCCGTAATTGTTAAAGAAGTGGTTTTCTTTTGCTTTTTTTATTTCTGTGGCTTTTGTTGGTAACAGATCTCCATTAACATGCTTCACCCCTTGTTTTGGAGGGCTTCTATCTTCGACAGATTTTTCTTCAATAAAGGATGTGTTTGTATCCTCTGCAAGTTTATTTTCAGTAGAGGCTAAAGTTTTTGCACAGTCTTCATTAGTATCTCTTTGTTTAATTACTGGCATAGTTGTCAGAAATACATTATCTCTAGAATGGCTAGGTAAATCATCGGTTTTATTTTTTATTTTGAGAAGTTTTTTTATTTCTTATTCTCTGCTTTTTTGCTGCATTTGCAGACAGCTTTTTAGCTACCTCTTTTGACACGAGTTTTTCTTTTTTCGATGTAGTTTATTTATTTGTTTTTGTTCCATTTTTTAAATTTTTTTTCCTTCATCTTGGTACGCCTTACAAGATGAATTCAAGAAGATTCAACCTATTAGATGATAAAGTATAATATAAAACATAGAAGATAACATTACAAATTTAACACAACAAAAACTCCCAAAAACACGAGTTAATAAATTGATGGAGAAAAAAACCCATGAAACTGGTAATCAAATTAAATATCTTTTCATTCTAAACTTTTTTCATTCAATTTTGCATCCAAGGTATTTATTTTAATATCTTTTTCAGTAAATGCTTTTCTTAGTTCATGCGATTGAATAAAGAAATTTGTGTCCTTGGACTTCTCAGCCTCATTAGCTAAATCATTTGCTTCCTCATTTGTTTGGTGTATGTCCTTTTGCAGGAACATTTTCTTTTGTTTTAAAAAATCTATTTCCTCCTCTAGAGTTTTTCGTTTCAGTCTTTTCTTTGGATCTCTCACTTTCTAAATACTGCATGTATTTTGCTCTAGCTGAGGTGGCAGCCGTCCTCATTTCTTTAGTAATTTTTAAGTCATAAATAGCCCCAGACAGCTTAATAAATTCATGAATTACATGCTGGGAAATATACGAAGCATCTTTTAAATTTTCTATTTCCAGGGCCTTGTTCACAGAAAAACCTCCTTGTCCGTGTGACAGTATTAATACCATTTTGATAATCTTCCAAACTTTTTCAAAATGATTATTGCTAAAATAAGTTTGTAAAAAAGTATCACGGGAATCACTCTTTGGGTTGAAAGAAGTAAATTCAAATGAATTTGGTTTTACAATATTTAACAGAAAATCTGCATAGAATAACAAAATTTCATTGCAATCTTTTTCCAAAATACGTTTATTTTGCAACAATACAATCAATACCTGTTTCATTCTTTCCTGCGCTTTTTCGGGATATCCAGCCATTACTCGTGGATGAATGCAAATCGCATGTCTTACTAGTGTGAAATTCACAGGACATTTCTGCATGAAATGTTTTATCATTGTTATGCTGTTTTCCGACTATCCTCTTTGAGTGTGAAAACATCCTTGTCTGCTAATTCCTTAAGGTAAGTGCTCCAGTAGTGGGCCACGTACCAGTAGTGGGCCATTTGAATTTTTAAGTTGAGAAACAAGAAATTCCAACGAAATAAGAGATATGCCTCTGGTAGGCTGAAACCCTTATCAACTAAATACCATAGGCACAGCTATTATTTCCTGTTTAGTTAGGAGCTAGAAAGTTTGTTGCTGAAGTTGGTCTCTGAGAGAAGCAATTTTAGCTTATTCTTAGTGATTTCCTTAAGAGGTAACTCTTTATTCAACTATTTTTTAGCATACATTCTATTTGTTTTTAAAATGAATTG
>BGPR01014051.1:4914-40170 GCA_013235015.1 Araneus ventricosus | reverse complement strand
ATGTTTTAAATTAACTAATACTACAAACCTTTTTTACTGAAACTTGTACTATATGCTTGTTAAAAGCACGAGTTAATAATTATCAAAATAAAGTTTACGTTTAGACTAAATGTTAGAAGAAATAACGTATACATATACCGTTATTTAGCACGCAAGATATTATCTTTTATTATAATAAACAGAAAATTAATTCACCTAGATTAACAAAATTTGAAACTTTTATACTATAGTACCGGTCATAGAGCATCCCGTGGCCAAATTTTCAAAATTAAATTTAATTCTTTATTTATAACTTTTTTTATCGAAAAGAAAGGTATATTAGAGTTTAGACAGGGCATTAGAGTTTTTTGAGCCTATTTAAACGAAAATTGGATCCTTATCTACAATTAGGGTTGCGTTTAGGAGTTACCGTATTCAGAAACACGAAATGTAAAACGAGGAGATATATCAAAATTCGAATTTACAATCAATGATTACAGTACTTTCTCTTTGTATACTACGTATACGAGAAGGTAAAAGCAATCAACATTTTTTCAATCAATTTTACGAAAATGGGCCTTGGTACGAAGTACAAAATTGTTGAATTATTTTCTACAGATAGTTTTTTACAAACTTGGTAAAATCGAAAGAATAGGGAGGAAAATCTACCACATATTCGAAATTAGTCAGGTTCCCTTTTGTGCTATTCAAAAACAGTTTTGGGTCTTTTCGTACTAAATATAAAGGGAATTTTATAAGCATAAAAATGACACTTTATTCTTTATACAAAATTTTAAAAATTAAATTATATATCTCATTCATGTATACCATACTACTTGGAAAATAAATATCTTGTTTACAGTTTTATAATTATCCATTCAAGTTCAGAATGAAAATAAAAACGTGTAGATAAATCTGAATTATATAAAAAAATTATACTTTACAAATTACAGCACACGCACACACATCCAAGATATTGCTATAAAACACATTATATAGTATGTGATGGTGGAATTTGGAAATAATTCAATGCCTGAGACTGCTATTATTTTTGGAAGAACTGTCCTTAAGCTTGTTAATATCGGATATATCAAAGGTTTGTAACACATAATAGTGGATTCTTGTCTCATAGCATTTATTAAAATTCACCTCAGAATTGGTATAAGATTTACCAAAAGCACTGGAATTTAAGCATTTAGATTTGATCACATATTGAATAATGCTTAATAGCAAATCAGCAAAACTGTAATGGTTCAAGGAACCAATGCATAAATGCAGTCTCTGAAGTAAGAAATAATATTTTCTTAGAAATAGTTTTGGGTTCTAGGAAGAAATACAAATTTTCAATGATAATTGAAATAATCTCTACACAGTTGAGCTGTAGATAATATCAGACTCTCAATAGGATTAGTATCAGCAGTATACAACGATGTTCCCCGATACAGTGCTTATAACAGATGGTTATGTCTATCTGTACGTGAAAAACATGCGACATAAACAGATAGAGAATCAGTTTGAGAAAGGTCGTAGCAGAGGACTGGTATATACAGTGGCGATTTTTCGCACAGGTGTTAGAGGCGCTCGCCTCGTGCATCTAGGGGGCCTCAAAACCTATTCGATCTATATCGTAATACTAAGCCGAGGATGAATTTTTGACATTGGGTAGGGGGAGGGGCCTCACAGCAATTTTGCGCCTGTGTCCCCATACTGACAAAATCCGCCAGTGGGTATAGGATGATTGATTCACTGAAGAAATACTTCTGACAAAATTCCCGTGCTCTTTAAGATCAGTAAAAGTTATTAAAATGGTATCATTGGTAAAAATTGTTAATTGACGACAAAATAGTGACACTTCATAGATGTTTTGGCCGTTCTCGGTGAGGAATACAAAAAAGTTTGGAGGCCGTTTCGTAACGTACCGTTCTTTTCGAAAATATAAAGCAAATTTAACAAGCTTAAAACTGACCCTTTACTCTTCAAATAAGTTAAATAAAATAAAAAATGTCAAAACATATAGAAAATAAATATTTTATTTACAGTTGAAATATTATTTATTAAAGTTCAGAATGAAGAAAATGGAGCAGATAAATCATAATTTTATAAAAAAAATTACACCTTACAAATTACAGCATGCACGCATAAGATAATGTAATAAAACACATGATCTGACAGGTGACGGCAATATTTTGAAATAATCCAAAGCCAGAGACTGCTATTATTACTGAAAGATCAGTCTCCAAAGTTGTTATTAGTGGATCTGGATGTATCAATGGTATCTAACATATATTAGTGGATTTCTTTTCTCAGAGCATGAATGAAAATTTAACTTGCAGTTGGCATGCATTTACCGAAAGCAATTCAATTTAGCTATATAGTTTTAATCATTTATAGAAGAATGCTTAATAACACATCAGGAAAAAAATTGTGCTTCAAGGAACTAATGCGCAAATACAGTATTCGTATAATATTTTCTGAGAAATATTTTTGTCTTCTTTTATTTTAAGCAAGAAATAAACATCTTCATTGATTATTCAAATAAACGTAAGAGAGTTAAGCTGCAGATATTATCAGTCTCATAATAAGATTATTAAAAGTCTGATAAGATCACACACCCAAACATTAAATTTAGTCGATAACGTTTTCATCTAAACTATATTTTCCCCTGCCTTTAACAAAAAGAAAATATTTTACAATGTAAAAAATAAAATTTTTTTCCACTTTCATTAATTTTTATTTCCATGTACGTTATTTTTTCAGTTCAGAGTGACCTAAAAATAAATTTCCGGCTAATAATTATTTAATAAAATGATAATTATCTTTCGGAATGAATTTTTTCATTGTAATTTTTATGAATTTAAAAGATATTTTTCTAAATGTTGTAATAATGAAGTTAAAATCTGTTCTAGTCTAAAAAAATTACACTTAAACCTGAAAATTAATTTTTTTAATAAAAATCAAATACATATATAATGAAATAATTGTAAAACTGAAATTTTCGATTTGATCTGAAAGATAAAACAATAAAAATAATGCATCATTTTCATATACCTTAAAACTTGCTCTATTTTTTGACAAAAATTTAATTTTACTCTATTTTTATAAATGAAAAATGAGTAGATGGAGATTATTAATATGAAAGAAGTTTACATTAATATCATAAAACTAGTTGAACGTGGGTGAAATGTGTTGATTCAAGAACACTGTTCAACTATATATAAATAGCAGATTTTCTTAGCTTCCCCTAGGCTTTCAATTTTTTTATGCTTGAATGCGGTATTGGAACAAAATCTATTTTACTTAAACCACAATATCTATTTTACGTAACCATTCGATATGGATCTTTAAAGCATTGAGGCATTGAAAAAAAATCTTATATCACATAAATTGTATTAAAAGAATAGTACTTGAAACATAATATAGCATCAAACCAGGCTGACATTAAACAAAAAAAAAAAAATCCGACACTGCAATTCTTCCGGAAATATAACCTCAATGCAAATAGCATTAAAATTCCCCACACCACAGGGGAGAGTGGGGTTTCGGATAATGTGCCATCTCCAATTTGCAGTAAGTACATCCTTATCAGTCTTCATTGTGTTGACCTGTGCTCTCCCCGGATAATCAATCAAGATGTCAAACCAAGAAAGGGGGGTAAGAAATTCGGAAAAGTACGTTTGTTACACTTTAGAGACAGTTCACAATGAACGTAAAATTCAGTGCAAACCGATTTCGGGGTGTTTTCGACCACACGTTGAAATGCGTGTTTAACGATTTTGGGGTTGTCCAAGGTCAACGTAGAAATACGTGTGAAACACTCAGAGGGTTAAACGCAACGGCATTAGCCTTTTTGAGATTAATTTCTTTGTCTAAAGACAGGTAGTAATTTTCAAGAATGACAATATTATTGTTACATTCCTCAATTGTACTCACATTTAAAAGACTATTGATGTAGTTTCTAAGCTCATCAATCGTAACTAAGTTCTGCTGGTTTAGGCACTCAGATTGAATAGAGGCATGCAAGGAAAGGCTGGTACTCACCCCTTTGCCGCAGGACTCAGGAGCACTAATGTCAGTCATGATATCCGCTGGGTATACACAGCTTTGAAATAGCCCAATGCAAGGCACTTGTCACACAAAAAACTTGAAGCAAAGTTCACTCAAGCAAAAAAAAAAGTCACTGCACTAAAACTAGCGCGCGAAATTCGTTACGTCTAAAAGAACCAAAAAGTTGGAATAGCAAAATCCAGGGTCCATAATTTGGCCAAGTCCAAACCTAGGCACAGGAAAACGACGAAGTCTCAAACGTCACGAAAGTTGTGTCGCTGGATGAAATGAGAAACTCCAAGTTCGACCAGAGGAATGTAGATGGCAGCACAATACCGACATTTATGACGATACAGGATCCCAGGAATTCGTCCACGAAGAACCAAGCAGGGAATACGCCATAACAGCACCGGTCCGCGAAGTTTCGTTTGCCACCCAGGACAGTATCGGCACTCGTCTAGATTCTATAGGTACTGGTCTAAATTCGATGACTCCCTCTTATCACAAAACTGGTAATTATAAAATTGGTTCGTTTGTTAGGTTTCAAGAAAATAAATTAATTTTATGTGAAGATACCAGTGTAATATTTTCTCTCCTGAACGAACTCGGCATTTTGATGAATCTCCATGTGTTTGACCTCTCTGACTCCAAAATTCTCATTGTTGGAATTATGGCTGATTGTCTATGAAAACGATAATTCAAAAATGGAACAAGCTAGAGGGATGAAATTTTGCTTGCGGTCTTAAAGCCAAAATTGTAAAATTTTGTCACAGTCTGGATGAATCGTTCCGCTTTTAGTCTGTTAGTGTTTCCTTTCGTTTACATGTGGACACGATAGATCAATAACGTAAAGAAGTAGAAGAAATTTGGCAGATGATTTTATTACTGGAATTGCGGTTATAAGTAATAAATTAGAATGATTCCCATCGTTAAAATAAACCATTTTTAACTCTGCTTAATTTTTAAATGTAAACGCATATTTATACTTAAATTCTAAGATGAAAGCACTTCTACCTTGACTGAAAGGGTCACGAGAAACTTCACTGTTTTACGTTCCCGATCAGGGGAATTCCCATTTCGAACATATTTAAAGTTTGTATGCGTCGCCATCTTGCATTTTCTGCTTTGACGTTCCATGGTTAGAGGCGTGATACGTCTCTCTCTCTTTCTCTTTCTCTCTCTCTCTCTCTCTCTTTCTCTCTCTCTCTCTCTATCTTTACATTTATCTTTCTGCCTTCTGCGTCGCGGTGGCCTGCATTGGATTTATCTGAAAACGTACCAAAATCTAATTCAGTACGTCAGTCAAAATAAGTACGTCAAGATTTATATTAAGATATTTGTGGATTGAAAAGTCTGCCACCTACTTTCAAGTTGCCTCTGCACTTATCCAACTGAAGATTACTTTTTATATGTATAACGAATTTTGCGCGAAATTTGTTGACAGTTTGACTGCCTGCCGACTTGTGTTTCAGTGCGTATCTGAACCCGCAATCCGTCCATACAAACGTGAAACATTTGAAGTTAAATAAAAGCGTTTAAAAACTCTAATTCTAATTTCATTTTTTTACTTAAAAGATTTCTGAACAAGCGAAAAGACTTTCTTCAAAAATGAGTAATAGCGCTCAATATTTTTTCTGGTCCAAAAATTACAGTTGTAAAGTATAATACTAGTGACAGATTAAAAGAGTCTTTATGTAGAAGTTTCAACACAAACTTAAAATATTAGGAAACGCTAATTTGTGTTTAGGATCACAATGCATTGCTTTGAAATTACAACTAGTCAATAAAATTAGTAAATAATACTTTTGAGATATACAGGTGTCGACTTCGTCATGTTACCAGCAAATAATACTTTTGAGATATACAGGTGTCGACTTCGTCATGTTACCACAATTCAAAACTACGAGGTCAGACCAAAATAGTCCATGTCATGGTCCAAAATAGAGCCATGTCATGAAATCAATATTTAGTTAAATTTATATAATCAATGACGATTCAGAGCTCTAAAATTATATAAAAATTGCTTTGTCATCGGAAAAGAATGCTTGTACCTAATTTCGGAACTTAAGTACATCAGGAAGTGACTGAAAATGTGATTACATCTTTATAAACATGAAACATTTCAAGTTAAGTAAAAGCGTTTAAAGTTACTCAGTTTTCTTTCAAAATATTTGCGGTTTTGGTTTTCGCTTGCTTAATGATTTTTATGTGAAATTAGTTTCGAGCGTTCTAGATCATTCATCTAGTTTTCTGTCTGTTAGATAATAAATGAAGTATTTATAATTTTAAAAAAATGTATATTCATATAACAAAAAAAGTATAGTAATTCATATAGTAAAAAGTGCAGAATAATCCATTTACAGCAGCGAGGTTTAAGTGTTAACTTAAATTCTTATTTCCTGCATTGGTGGCGCTGCGGACAATCAAAAACAGATTTTCCCCACCAAAGTTTTTTCTCTGTTAGTATGTACAAATAGAGATTCAAAATAAAAATAAATATTATTATATTATATTCAGTTAATATTATTTCTCTAATTGTATTGTATGTCCTCATTGGGATTCAAAATAGAACAGTATGAACATCGCATAACATAGATAAAGAAAAAATTTTTAGAAAATATTGATTGAAACTCTTATGAGAAATAAATTCAAAAATTATTTCGTAGCTTCAGTAAGTTGTTTTAATATAAAATAAATTCTTAATAATGGTACCACTTTATCTATAAACATACTTGTTATAAATAAAAGCACTAGAAAGTTTTATGAAGTAGTGGTTATTTAATTGAATGCAATATCGAAACAGGAGGTGTTTAGGCACCTTTTAAGAAAAAGAAACGTTAAATTGATGACAACGAGCTCTTTTATAGGAGGGATAATAAGGAGCCATTCTGCTCCTTTTTGCCGTCGTTCATATCGTATTACAGGAAAGAACGTATGCTAAGAGATTCTACGTTTAAAAATTTCATAAGGGGTCATCTACATATTTAAATTGTTTTCAATAGCAACATCCTATTTTGATGCCGTAAATAAATTTCTTATGAAGAAATATCCAATGAAATAAATTTTCGTTAATATGCCAAGAATAGATCGGAAGATATTCAACATTTTGTGTTCTAAATATAGAAGGTGTCTTCTCCACATTTAAATAGTGAAGTTCTTTACTCGCATTAAAACGTCGGTGGTATATATTTAATTAATTTCCCACTTTGAATGTCATCTTAAATGTAATGATCTTCATTTTAAAATCGATAAATTCTTGATGCGTTAGAAAGTTTTTGAAATTTGTTCCTGGAAAACTTGATTTTGTCTGCACAAATTACGATATCATAAAATAAATTGAAATTTCGTAATTTTCAGTTTCACCTGAATAAATCCAGATCACAAAGCGTTAGAATTTTAGTCATCCATAAGCATAGGCATTTTTGCATGAATGAAAGTAATCGAATAAAAGATATTATTCAGTGTTTTAATGAAATGTTAGTCTTAATATTAAAATAAATAACTTTTTTGATTTATTCTGCACCACGAGCACGTGGGTGAGAAGACGCCAGATAAGTAAGCGGGTTCTCGAAGGTTCCTGGAGGTATAGTAATGGTGGTGTCTCTCCTAGGGCCCATCTCCGAAAGTGGATCATACCCCTGAGGAGGTGTACGTCGCATGAATCGCTCGTAATGGGGGCTATTTTGCAGTAACTTCAGTGCGTGAAATATCGATAGAAAAATTACATATTTACAAACATGCAACAATTCAAGTTAATTGAAAGCGTTAAAAATTACTCGGCCTTCTCTCAAAAAGCCTGCAGCTTTGGTTTCCGCTTACTTAATGATTATTACAATCTGTCAGATGGCAAAATCATTCTCAACTTAGACTAATTATGTTGTTTATACATATAACGAAAACATATTATATAACAATTAAAAATGCAGAACAATCCGTTTATATATAGAAGTAAAAGTTATTAACTTAATTCTTATTTTGCATCAATTGGGGAGGCTGCAGTCTTTTAAAAACAGGGATTTATTATGTACAGATTTGGATTCAAAATAAATCTTTATGAACACTGCATAATATTAGTAAAACAAAGAATTTAGAGAAAATGTTGTATTTAATTCTGATGAAAAATAAATATGAAATATATTTAATCACTATAGTGTATGTATTTCAATATAAAAACATACTTATCATTCGAACTACTTTTTTTTTAAAAAAAAAGGAATGGAAATATATAAATTTGTTTAAAATTGACTAATAATTTCTTACATACAGCACCACTTTATTAAAAAAAACAGTAATACTATATATATATATGTTTAAAACATTTGACGCTAATTTAATGTTGATTATGTTATTTTTACTCAGTTATGTGCTTGGCTTTGTGCTGAGCACGGCGATAGAAAAGAAGTATAACTAATTTACAAGCATATACTGGTGTCTTATTTCCCGTCATACAGCGGTCCCATTTCGCTTTCTAGCGTGTCAAAAATCATAGCGTCGCATCGTATCGAAAAACAGTAGAGCCTTGAAAATTCGACGATTTAAAGGTAGTGGGCTTAAGTTGTTTGCCGTGGAATCTCATAGCAATCAATTGAATATCTTTATATTTCCATTTTTTTTAAATACCTTTTCATTGCTCTTTAATGACTGAACTCTTGTAATCTGCTCAAAATAGTTAAATAAAACACAAAAAATCTAGAAAATTTTAACAATTGAAGGAAAATGTCTAAATATAAGCTTTGTGGAATTTGCTAATATTTAATACGTAATTTCTTTTTTCTAAAATTTTAAATATTTGCTATTGATTTATACTTTTTTAAATAAATATAAATGATTCTCAAGACATCTGAAAAGTTACAGAATTTCATCAATATAATATAATTGTTAAATAAGTATTATTAAATCTTAAAATGAACTTATTTAAACACAAACACACCTGCGCGTATTAATGCTAGTAATATAACCCATAAAACGCGCCATTGTTTGGGTGCGATTTTCGAAACAGCGGCGTCGCGAGAAGACGGCATGAATCTGAAAATACCACGCTTCGAAAATCTTGAACGCATTTTGTGCTTATTCATAGCGCCAATACCTTTGCAGTCACTACTGGGACGAAATGGAAAGAGAGGTTAATCGAGGAGCATTCTTATCAAGTATCACTTAGAGGTCTATTTAACGTCCCTTGAAGAGATTATGAAGATATGAGAAATGATTTGGGGCATTTGCTTTCAAATTAGGCAGAGCACCCATTATGAGATAGAAAATTCTAGATGTGCCGTCGTAGCTCTACGTAAATTATTGTGGTCAATTATTGATTAACTTGTTTTTTTAATAACAAGCTTGATTAGCACAGTATTTTAATTGGTATTTTACAATATAGATGTGTTTTATGGCAGCAAGAATGAAAAATAAGTCAGTGACAGGTAAGTGCTCCAATATTCCGAGTTTCACGACGATACAGTTCTGAAATTCGGAACCAAATACGGGTTTTGTTCTTCAATTCTGAACTCTTATATGTGTACAAGATATCTTTTTGTACAAAATCGATAATCCTTTACAAAGTGGTATTTAGTTTTTTTTTTTTTTCCATCTCGTACCTTTTTTGAGATGGGAACGTTGACTTGGAATTTTTCGGCTAGATGGCGCTGGATTACTGATATTTTCCATACATTAACAGAATTTGAAGTCCAGTAGTTGCATCGAGTTTTACGCATTCCATTGTTAACGTTAATATGTGCAAAGTGTGTTTTAGTTTCAAATAGATGCTCTACAATTTTGTAGTTTACTGTATTCCCTAGATTTTTCAATTTTCGGGATCAGAATTCTAACTCAGATTTTTCCGCTAGGAAACGCTTTAAGTGGTCTCATTACCCAGTGCGTAGCAGCTTTATTATAACAAAACACCATTTTGTGAAAATTGTTATGCTTGAACTAACTTATTAGTTAAGATTCAAGCAGATTTCGTGTAATTTTTTATGGACCGTATAAAACCCTCGGACAGCATTCAGTGTTAACTCAACCTAATTAAAGTTATTAATTTCTGAGGAAATCATTATATTATCATGTTTCAAGCTTGTTCTACTTGTGGTGATAGCATCTGTCAGAACGATGTCAACAATAAATCTTTTGTTATTTGGAATGTTGCATTTCGGCAATTGAATGTTCAGATCTTTGTATGGAGTGAGAAGAAATTTCAACTGCTTGTCAGAATGCATAGAATTTTTCCGGACTCAGAATTTAACGACAAATGATCCGTTCATCAGATTTAAAAGATTACAACGCCATTAAACTGGGGGTACGGAAGCTCA
This sequence comes from Araneus ventricosus, assembly GCA_013235015.1. NCBI lineage: Eukaryota > Metazoa > Arthropoda > Arachnida > Araneae > Araneidae > Araneus > Araneus ventricosus. Next base: position 29,845 of record BGPR01014051.1, on the reverse strand, counting down.
ATCCAAAAACTCTTGTTTCTCGAATTGAAACCTTAACCATGATTCAGCTCCATGTGATTCATGATTGTGACGCATTGAACTTATTTGATTTCCAAGTTTCAAAGCCAGATTTAGCAAGGCTGTGCCAAGCACTTCGTTGATCCACAGAATATTGAATTTCCTCGCAAGGAAAACAAGAAGTTTGAAATCTTAAAAATCATATTTTAAAGGAAAGAAAAATTTACAATAAACAACTTTATTTAATATCTTATTTTGCTGTTGTTGTGGCATTTTGAAATCCTTATTAATTGGCATAGTTCTATATTTAATATTATTCATTAGGAAAAATGTTTTTATTTCAATACATATATATACAGAGTGGTCTGTAAAGTAAAGGGCCCTTAATTTCAGAAAAGCGAGAGCTATAGTCATAAAAATTGTATCTACATTATAGTTCTGGGTCCATGTCATATGGGGTGATACCATTTATATCCCCATCTAACGGTGAAATTTGAAGTTAGCATTTAAAGTTCCGGCGCACATTAATATCTAATTTATAACACATAAAATGTGCATTTAATTGATCATAAATTCAAAACCATGTTAACACGAAGGGCATCGGAATGGAGTACTTGTGTATCATTGGGCTCATTTATCTTCCTTGCTGTCTAAAAACCTGCTGAAGTGAGATAACGGATTAAAATATAGAGCTGATGATTCTGATATAGAAATTGATGTCGACAGCCAATCTATAATTTTCTATCACCCGGAAATGGACTTTTTGCCTACTATACGCGCCATTAAGTAAAAAGAGGCTTTATCCGAGGCATTCAACGTTCCAACACGAACATTTAATGATTTTTCAAGCAGGGCCGGCCCGAGAGGGGATGCGACTGTACAAGGCCCCACGCCGCTGACGGTTTTTGCAGGAAGGAAATGCTTTTGTCGATTTGTTTGTTTTTATCCGAACATACATGTAAAACATTGCAGAAACAGGAGATTGCAGGTTATACGTCCACATCTGTTCTCTAATGGCCAGCAAATAGTTTTTACCAGATCAGCTTAAAGAAGCACCCCTAGAGGAATGTTTTATCTTCTGCTTATCGAGTTCTAAATTGAACACATCTGTTCCCCTTGTGTCCAATATCTGCTGAGCGATGACGAAGCACATATGCCACAGGGGTTTCTCCCTTTTCTTTTTTTCCAGCGTCTATGAATTCATCGCATGTAGTTGTTAAAAGGTAGTCTGTTAAATCTAACCATTTCACTATCAATCCATAGCGGACATCTTCTTTTGTGGCGCTCCCTCCCCATCTTCTGCTTATCTAGTTCTATATTAAGAGCATGTATTTCTCTTGTGTCCAGCAAAACTGCCAAGCGATTATGAAGAACGTATCACAGGGGTTTCTCGCGTTTCCTGTTAAAAGGTAGTCTGTTGCAGGCGGCGTTATGTCACATCTATCCCTCAGAGTTAAACCAATAGCAGTGATTCTGAAATATTGGATTATGTGAAACACGACGGATAACCCAAGCAGTCTTCTCAGAAGCTTAATTTTCAGTTGAACAATTCGTTCGCATTCGAAGTATTAGCTGTGCAACAAAATAAAATATTCCACATTTGTTCTTGCAGACAAATTTCAGGTAGGCTATTTTTTTGTCTCTTTTTTATAATTATTCATTAAACAATCTTTCCTTTTATATTTCCAAAAAGAAAATTTTAATATTATATTAGGTTATTAATTTAAGAACAATGTGGTTTCCATTTTGTACTTATATTTCAATATTTTTTCCATTTGTTATTATTTTATATATTGCAGATAAAAGATTTTTTTATTAGCAAACGACAATTTCTGTTTTTTACACTTTTACATCGTGCATTTTTTATTATCTAATGTTATTTATTTGGAACCATTTATTACTTTCGGAAACAACATATCAAATTTATTTGGATAGGTTATAAAACATACGAAGTAATTTGAAGATTGATTCAATTTAAATATCTTAAAACCGAAACCATCAGTAGGTTGTGAGTATTTATAAATATGTCTCCGATCAGGTGATTAGATTTTTATAGTTTTATCTTTTTGGTCTGTTTGTTTTTAAATATGAAAAAATAATGAGTTCAACTTTTAAAAATTCACTTAATAATTTAAATTTTATTTAAAAAAATACTGAATGCGTGTGCGAACATCGTAAATCGACAGAAAAATTGAACGCGGAAAGGGACTTTCTTTTTCAACTGACTGTATAGTTTTTAAAGTTATTTTAAGTTTCTTCAACTTTCATGTTTTGAAAGCCTAATTAAAACTAATTTCGCATTTTATAATTTTAATTTTAGCACTGAAAGTTTTCAAACTGTACAATATTTTATATTTCCTCATAAAATCAGGAAAACAGCTCACATTTCTACAACATGAGTTCGCAAAATATAATTGAAAGAATTTTATCTTTTATTTAAAAAAGGAACGCTTCAATTCAATTATCATGTTCAAATTGCTGTTTCAAAATGTGGATAGCAAATGATTTAATCTGCATTTGCATCAAATATTTGAATCTTCTGCAGTCCCAATGACTTAGAAGTCTCTGCATAATTTAAAAGTTACATATAAGTTTATCTGAGTTTATACTCTCCCTCTGAAATATATTTACAGTAATTCACATTTAGTATTGAATATTCGGTATGTCCCGGTCACCATTCTACAGTAACGAAAGCACACAACAAATTGTGTGTTTTCATACTTGAATCAAAAATTGTAAAAAATATTTATGATTTCTTTTGTCCAAAAACTGATGTACAGGTTTTAACCTTTATACTTTCGCACGGTAAGCATGTTTCCCAAATCTGAGAAATCCACTTCAGATACTTTTAACTTTTTTTTTGTCTGTTCATAGCTGTAAACGCTGGTTCAGTAAACATATTAATCTTGTCATTTTTTCAAGCAACCATGGGATCTTGCATTTCTTAGCAACGAAAGATAACTTCGGACAAAATTAATTCGATGGAGTAATTGATGGATTTTCCTCCATAAAGGCTATAAAAGTACATTTCCAATATAATTCGGACTATTATTCTAGTATAACACTTGATTACTCAGTATTGCATTATTTGCAATAGTTAACTTCCAGCAGTCGCGCGTATGTAGGAGATACTTATATTGTGCATCGTATTACTTGCTTTTATCGTTCCTTTATAAATTTAAGTGCAGATTTAATTTATATAATCTTTATTTAGTATGGAGCTAATACATAGATTACATAAATAGAAGTTGCATTTATTTTTGTTTGTAAAACAACACGATATAAATATATAATACGATGCACGATATACGTACCTCGTACATGCGCGACTGCTGGAGGGTTAAATTTTTGCATGTTTAAAATTATTTTTGACCATTTAATAACTATTTATGAAATTGTCTTCACTACTGATTTGGAGTAGGACAATGTTTTTTAACAATTTTAGCGATTACAGTTTGTTTCATTAGTCACATTAAAGTTAAAAATTATTTTAATTAACAAAAATTATTTTTGAAATAATATTTCCTATATTCCTTATGCATAAATTATATTCATGTATTCCTTCATTCATAAGTCCTATTCCAATCTTAGCAATGTAATAATTGCCAAAATGCAATAAATCATTATTTTGTTTCACGAAATTTGTTGCAAGGCCCCGCAAATCAACTTTGCCCCAGGCCCACCTTTGTTTGGGCCGGCCCTGCCTCTGTATGATACATGATACAAATGAAATACTAGTAACCTCTCTCGATATCCTGTACCAAAGGAATCTGCAAGATTTTTCGTTGTAAAGATGAGCAGTAAATCGTTCAGGATTTTCCAAACTCTACTACTTGAGGGGCATACAGTTTACTCTTAACGTCATACCGAGACAAATACGCGTTTCACTCATTCTATAAGGAGTCTTTTCGTATTAAATAGATGATGCTCGATAACTTTGTATTTTACTTTATTCCCGTAAATGTACCGTTTACGAGATGAAAATGCTATCTCGGAATTTTACCGCTAGAGGATGCTGCAAGAGTTTACAGCGCATAGAACACTTCCACTTTACTATGAAGACAAATCATTTTTATGAAAGGAATCCTGCTCACGAAAAAAATTATTATATGGTAATTAGAAATCAGCTGTCAGATATCTTTTAACAGACTTTACTAGAATTGTCGGAAAGTATTCATAACTAGAAAGAATATTTTTTTCAAAAAAACACGTAGTTTACCGCTTTAAAAAATAAAAGTATTTTCAATATAAAAGTTAAAAACACAACCGATTTGTTCTTGGTTTCAGCTCTTATAATTGTTTGAAAACTGATTCGGTCACTATATCGAATCATGTATCTAAAAACAAAATTCTTGTTGGCATGCTTAGCATTTATCTTAACACAAATTGAGGAAACACTTACTCCGTTTCAATTTTGATCGAAAATATAAAACACCGCTCAATGGGGAATATAGATGGTTGATTAAAAAATGTGCGTTCTCGAAATGTAATTAATTATAGGGATCTATTGTTCCAACTTGAGTCTGGAGATTCACGGTGGTGTCAAGAACTTGTTTGATCAGCAGGTTATTGTAGTTTAGTTTAGATGAAAGCTAGAAATTTCATAAGCCATATTTTAAACGAATGAAAAATTTGTGCTAAAGTAATTTATGCAATATCTTTTGAAGATAAGAATTTAAATTTCTAAACGGATGTAACACATCATTAAAATTTCTAATTGAATTCAGAATTATGTCCGAAGATTTCTTAAAAATTCTTGTGCAGACTTTGATATTCCTTTATAAGTTTCTCATGGTGATTCATTATGTACGGATGATGATGGTGATGACTTGTATAATGAATTAATGATGCACACAATCATTAATAATGATATTACTGGTTCTTTAAAAAAACAGAAATTTATTGAAGCAATTTCATCATATTTCAATTTTTCTGTAGCCTTATCCTGTAGCCTTCCTGTCAATCTCATTTGCAACAGGCGGAAGAAATTTCACTAAATTAAAAATAATTAAACCTTTCTTAAGATCAACCAGGTACTAAGAGAGATTCAATAACTTAATTTCAATTTCAATAGAGAAAGGTTTTTTAGGAAGAAATTAACTCAGATAACATTATTGTCGAACTTGCAAGAAAGAAAACATGGAGAGTGCAATTTTAATTTAATATTTTACTTAGTAGAATACTTATAATACATGTAATTTAATAATAAACGCTTACTTATCAAATCCTTTTACTACATATTCATCTTTTGTTTTCCTATAAATCTTTCACAGGTGTGATGTGAAGGAATAGACTTTTGATAAATTTTGTATTTCCGAGGATATGAAGAGTGAAGAGACGTCTGTAATCGGCATATTTGGCCACCATTTTTGAAAGAAATTTTCTCTGTTTCGTTTTCGTTCCATTACATAAAGAAAATTGCAATTTTTTTTTATAATTTATTTATTTAAACACACTGGTTTAGAAAACGAGTGAAAGTATTAAAGGGTGAGGAATCGGCTGAAATTAAATTACGCAATATCGGCTTCGCCTCTAGAATCGGACCAGCTCTGTATCATCTGGCAGTATTCGCTGAGAAGGTGTGCACGCTTTATGGATTCTATTCTTAGCATTAAAATATATGCAGTGTGCATTTTTCGTATTATTGTTAGGTGGCGCTGTAAGAGATTTTATCGCGTAGACCATTGCCAGTTTTCTATAACTAGAAACCATTTTTATGACAATAGCTTCTTATTCATGAATAAGCGTTTCAGTTAATAATCAACAAGGGCTTCCAGATACTTTTTAAAGTACTTTTCTAGAAACATCGGACAGCATATCATCTATACAGATATTGCCAAAAAAAAGTATGTGAGACAACTATAATAATGTACGATTTATTTTACAAATTTTAAAGTAGTGGAGGACCTTATTTATCTTTTACATTGCCAGATTCTATTTCAGAGCGATTGGATGGTTGTATCGGGTCGTGTATCCAGAAAAGTAGTTAGAACACTTATTCCCTGCCGTAGCATTTCCATCTATAGAGGAAAAACAGCAAATACTCCTCTACGAATTTTATTAAAAGCATTACAGTGCCTCACAATGGAGAATATGGAATATCAATTAAACTGCTTTCTCGAAATGCAACCATAACTGGTCTCCATTTTTGTTCACTTGAAATAGAGCCCACTTATGGGATGATCTATTGTTCAGAGTTGAGTCTGGATATTGAAAGCGTTGTCAGAAACTTGTTCGATCCGCAGATTATTAAATTTTCCTTTAGATGAAAACAGGAAGTTTCATAAATCATAATTATAGCGAATGAAAAAATGTGCAATATCATTTGTTTCGCGATATTTTAAAACCATTAATAAATGGTATAATTTTATTATCTCATATTATTCATTAGGATATTTTTTTGTTCCGCATTTCAATATACAGTCGACGCTCGTTATAAAGACCACATATTATAAAGACCATTCCATTATAACGACCAGTGATAAAATCCCCAACTGTGTTTCCCTATGCACTGCTATTTTACTTCCGGTATAACGACCGTACAGTTTCGTCTAATCCCAATACAACGTCCGCATTCAGCGAACACTCTTCCCGGTATTTTTCCAAAAAGAACATGTTTCTAAACGTAAATGACCTTGATTATTGTATTGCCAAGCTTCGTAGATGTTGAGCCTTCATTGTTGCAGTTCAACTTTGACGGGGGAGGGGAGAGAATTACCGCTCACCACAGAGCGGAAATTATAATAGCCTAGAATAAAAAAATGTTTCAAGTGCTATTGAGACTTTAAAATGTTTTTTTTTTTTTTAAAGTCAGAACATTATTTATCATCTTTAACTGAAATGGAAAATTATGTTTTAGAAAAAGCACATATGTAGAAAAGGCAAACAACCATTTCTGATTTTTTCTTTCGAAAATAAATGTTTTGTAAGTATATAACACCCTTTATTTTCTACTTTAAAATCTGTTTTAGAAATATATTTTAATTGATAAAATTTTATTTTTAATACCAATGATAAAAAAATAAGTTTAGTATTTAGTTGGAATCTCTTTCAAAATCGCCTATTTATATGGAACTGCTGTACATTTTTTGAACATGTGTACAGTTTTTAATTATATCCACTATAGCGACCACTCGTTATAAAGACCTTTTGCTGTGGGACGCGGAAGGTCGTTACAACGAGCGTCTACTGTATTTCATTGCAAAGTAATTTGACACAGGAATATTCCAAACAATACACTCATACTTCATCAGCGTTCAAAACGTTTCATTAAATGTTATATATTTTTATTTATATTTAGGATACCCCTAAAATCATGAACTTCCATCTAACTTCAGGAAGGCGACAGCTATAATCATAGAAGTGGATTTAGGTATAGTAAAATTAATATGTGCTACTGAAGGCAACGACTTACTGCACCACCCTGAAGCTAAACAGAGGACAGCTTTTTTTAACTCAAAAACGGTAGGCAATAAAATTAATTATTACATGTAAAGCGGTTAATAACACCATAATCCCATTAATATAACTCGTTGCGTTTTCTTAAGTTTATGCGTCATAAACATTGTATGCCTAACAGAAAAAAAAATCGCGTTTCGACAATTTTACTGGATATGATGCTTATCCATGCCGGCCAACTTCTTTGCAGACACTACAGGCAGGTAAAATGAGAAGTTAAGCGTGGTGCAACTTCGTGATGATTCTTTTAAAAATGCAGGCAACGTTCCTCGCAGACATGGTTTGAACGAATGTGGCATACTTTTTTCCTAATAACTTGTTCAGCAGTCAGAATGCCCATTGCTAGACGATAGAAAATTCCAGATATAGTGACGAAGTTTTACATGAAGTAAGCTGCTTGGCCGATGCTTCGAGAGGAATTTCAATATCAGAATGATCGAACCCTGCATTTTAATCAGTTATTGCATTTCAGGTGTGTTTTGTGATATCTAGAAGTTTAAATTAGCCTAATGATAGATGAGCACTCCATTTTTCCACATTACGTGACCATCCATTTTATAAATTTCCAGAAAAAGATGTGGGTCTTCTGCTTCTGCTCTTAACTCTAATGTATATATGGCCTCCCCCGTCGACCGTTAAAACGATCCAAAACTTATGTGTGAGTGGACTGGCGTGTGTTATAATAAATAAATGGATACAAGATGCATTTTGGAAATAAATCGGTATTTACGGAATACGGAATTTCCTTTTCTCCCGTACTCCATACTGTTTTCCGGTTAAGAATGCTAATTTCGAATTTTGAATCCAGGTAGCGCTTAAATACTTTTATTTTCAATACATATGTATGTATACAAGGCGCGAACGAAAGACCCGAGTCATCACCTTCATGAAAGCGAAAGCTAGATTCATAAAAATGATGTCTACATTATTGTAAAGCTCCTATGCCCTACGGGGTGAGTCCATTTAAAACGCCATACAGGGATGAAAAACAGATTTTACGTTTAAAGATCTTGCGCGCATTAATATATGGATTTGAACACATAAAATGTGCGTTTCATTGGTCATGATTTCAAAACTGTGTCGACAAGAAAGGCGGAGGAATGTGTACTTACCTGTCATCAGTCTTATTTATCCTTCCTGCTGTCACAAAGCTTCCTGAACTGCAATAACTTATTAAAAAAAACAACGATCATCCTGATGTTGAAATCGGTGTCGACAGCAAATCTATAATTTTCCATCGCCCGGAAATGGATTTTTTGCCTACTATATGCGCCATTAAGTGAAAAGCAGGCCTCCTCCAAGGCATTCAACATTCCAATGAGAATGCTGATTGAACCCCTAAGTGATGCATGATAAAATTGAAATACGAGTAACCTCTCTCAATATCTTCTACCGGAAGCGTCTGCAAGGTATTTGCCTGTAAGGATGAGCGTTTATTTCTTTAAGGACTTTCCAAACTCTGCTATTTGCTCTTAACGTCACACCGTTGCAAACCGCGACGAAACAAATGCGCGTTTCACTCATTCCATTCTTAGCATTAAAGTATACAGGGTGTCGCATAAATATTGGTACAAACTTTAAGGGAAGGTCAGGCATACTATAAGCATCCAAAATCACAAAGGAACATAGGTGTGCAAGCGCCATCTGGAGGCAGTAGATAGCATTTAAAATATAACAGCGCAGGCCAAAATGCCGATATCTTTCTGAATGTTAGCGGTATTGAATTGAAATTTTTATGCAAGTTTCCCTATATATCTGACTCCGAAGTTGTGAAAGAAAAATTACGCTACCTTTCGTGCATGCGCAATAGAAAATTATGTACTACAAATTATCATATGGTCTCTAATACTCAAAGTATTTACTACAAATTTAAATACAATGTTTCTCTAACATATTGCCACGTATTCTATCATACAATTTGGTTGAAAACTCTGTAAGTTCTAACCGGAAAAAATTCTGGAAAATTTGGGATTTTTTAAAGAAACCTTTATATCTTCCTGAATATTCTTGGTAATTTTACAAAAATGCATGTAAATATTGCGCACATCACACAAAAGAATTGATGAAAGTTACAAACCATTATCAGCTTTCTGCGAAGCGGGGTGAGCCGAAATCCCTCTTCCACTTCATCAATCCCTGAATGCCTTCGTGACCGAATCTTTGAAGTAAATTTTGAGTTAAAACCTATTCTTTAATATGGTCTAAGTTCGAGAAAAATTCATTCAGCCTTTCGGGAGATATTCGAAAAAATTCGAAATTTGATTCTGTATGCTACTCCTAACAATAAAGTTTGGTCAGGAACAAGCGCATGCGTCCAGCTGCTTCACAGAAAGCTGTTAATGGAAATTTTTTCGAATATCTCCGGAAAGGGTCTATGAATTTTTCTCGTACTTCTCCCATATAAAGATAGGTTTTAACTCACAATTTACATTGAAGATACGGACACAAGGGCCTTTAGGGGACCGACCAGAAATTGATGAATTCGTAAAGGGATTTTGGCTCACCCCTGTTCACAGAAAGCTGATAATGGTTTACAACTTTCACCAATTCTTTTGTGTGATGTGCGCAATATTTGCATGCATTTTCGTAAAAATGGTACGAATATTGAGGAAAATATAGAAGTTTCTTTAAAAAATCCTAAATTTTTCAGAATGTTTTTTGAATATAACTTGCAGAGTTTTCAACCAAATTGAGCAGAACAGAATACGTGGCAATATTTCAGAGAAGCTTTGTTTTAAAATTTGAACTAAATACCTTGAATGTTAGAGAGGATATGATAATTTGTAGTAAATAATTTTTTACTGAACATGCGCGAACGGTAGCGTATTTTTTCTTTCAAAATTTCAGAGCCAGATATATAGGGCAATTTATATAAAACATTTCAATCCCATTCCGTTAAGATTCAGAAAGATACCGGAATTTTGGCCAGAACTGTTTTATTTTAAATGCTGTCTGCTGCTTCCAGATGGCACTTGCACACATGTTCCTGTGTGATTTTAGATTCTTATTGTATACCTGACCTCCCCTTAAAGTTTGTGCCAATATATTTATGGGTTACCCTGTATAGGGTATCTTTTCGTACTAAATAGAATCTACTCTACAATTTAATCATTTACTTTATTCCCCTAAATCTTACCGTTTACGAGATAAGAACGCTACTTCCGAATATTACCGCCAGAATATGATATAGGAGTTCTTAGAGCTTAGAACATTTCCACATTACTATAAGTACAAATCATTTTTATGAAAAGAAACCAGCTCATGAAAAAACTTATTTGTTCATAATTGAAAAGCAGCAGTCAGGTACTCTTTTTACGGCCATTGCTAGTATTGTTTCTCATTACTCATTAATAGAAAAAGAATATTTTCTTTAAAAGTTTTTATTACCAATTTTTAAATAAAGTTATTTTATGATATGAACTAAAATTTCAACAGGTTTCTTGACATTGTAGTATCGATAGTGATTGTGATGTATGATAAGGTTCGGTCGCTGTATCGAATCAGGTATCCACAAAGCAATACCAAACTCTTCGGAACATGAATAGAATTCCTATCAACACAATGAGACGACCGTTGATCCGTTTCAAGTTTGATTCAAAATATAACAGCGCCATTCAACGGGGAATATGGAAGTTTAATTAAAAACTCTGTTTATTCGAAATGTAACTATAACGATCCATTTTTCTGCATTTACTGACTTTGCTTGAATTGTTGGACAGTATTCATTACTAGAAAGAGTTTTTTTCCCTCTTAAAAACGCTAGTTTACCACTTTAAAAATAAAAATTGCACTTGAATATAAAATGAAATTGAAATTTTTGGACTTTCTCGGCTTTTTTATCAAATGATTTGTTCGCTGTAATAATTATGACACCAATTCGAAAACGGTTTATGATACGGGAACAAAGCAGTGCACAAAATTCTTAAGCATCCTTGATTGAGTGCAAAAAGACACGATGCGCAAATTAATACTTAGAATATAAACCATAAATAGCGAATTCTGCTTGGTTGCGGAAACTGATGGAAATTTTTATGCGTTAAGAACAGGTAAGTACAGTGTGTCTTATAAATTCATAATTAGTTTAGAAATTCATAAAAATTGGTATACTTGAATACGGTTTTCGACAGTTATTCTCACAAAGGAGGTTTCTTTGGTAAAGAAAAAAGTAGTTTAATTTTCTTGTCGGTAGATGACGCTGCATGCAAAAACAGGAAATAGGAGGCTTATGAAATGCAGAGCGCACGATTAATGGTTCATTTCTGTTTGTTCTGTTACATGCGCTCTCATAATCAGTGGCGGATTTTGACGATATGAGGCCCCAGGCGCAAAATTATTTTGAGGCCCCCTCCCAAGAAAACTTTATTGATTATAAAAATGTAATGTAAAATAACTTATTTATGCTTTTAATTTTTGGTCTTCGTTATCAAATTTGAATTATATATATATAATTTAATATTTTTAATAATTTATATAATTATTATTTAATAATTTATATATAATATTTTTTGCTTCTTTTATATATATATATATATGATTTTAAATAGATAAAGAAATCTTTTTTATTCAAAACCGAGATTTTTTGGTTTGAAATTTAAAATAATCAAGTGACAGTTATATCTTTCGGTCTTTGATTCTATCTAGTGGGTAGGACATCGCAGTATCCAAGTACCCAAATTTTATATTTAACAGGAACCAAGTTTCAAAATTGTTTTTTAATAAATATAGTTTTTGTTTTTCTTCACTTAAATTTCATAAAGGTAACTTATTCATTTATAAAATGGTAAATGAGCTCATAAATCATCAATTTATCTTTATGAAATATAATGAATTTTACCATAAACTTATAACCATTTTATAGCCATTTAAGTTTGGAGCTGGAATAAGCAGTGTCTACTCTTTTGTCCTAAAGGATAGAATGGTATATTCTAATAACAATACAGGCAAAAAAGAAGGAAACTATAGAATTACTCTCCCGAAAAATTTTAAAAACAGTATTTTAAGGCAAATTAAGATAATTATTCAAAAAAAATATTATGTAGTTTTTTAAGCTCTACAAAGTAAATAATTTTTTTTACTGTTTCTTTCTTTTAAATTGTTCTGTTCTTTAAAAAAATGAGAATGGGAATTCTAAAGCAAAGCAATATGTTTTATATATAATATGACTAATGAAAAGTGTACCATAAAAAATTTGTTTACTAATTTAGTTTATTCACACGTTTTCTGATATAAAAAATATAATTAAATAAACATTCTTGAATTGTAATAAAACAAATTACAGTGCTAAAGGGTAACAAAAAATGAAATTAAACTTTAGAAGAAGATACAAAAATAAATATTATATCAGATATATTAGTAGCAGCAATGAAATGCTACTTTTGAAATTCGGAGTAAAATTTTATGAACACAGAAACAGGTGTGGAAAGACATAAAATTACTAAAAAGTCACTTTTCTTGCTTTTAATTTTCAAAATTTGTCTGTAATTTTTTCATAATCGAATTCCTGTACTACATCATTTTCAATAAATAAAAGCGACAGTTCATTTAAATGCGGTTGGCTCATACTATTCCGCAAATAGTTCTTGACGCGTTTCAGAACTGAAAACGATCTCTCTCCGCTTGCATCACAAATTGGTAGAGTGAGAAAAAAAATTTTTAATTGTTTCCACATTGGGAAATGTTGATTGTAGACCATCTTTAATCAATTTGTACATATCCATTGGATTTGTTACTTTTTCATTTTTGTGTATTTAATAAAATGTTTCATTTCGTCCTTGAAATAATATACTTCGATATCATCAGTATATTTTGTGGTTAAGTTTTTTACGCAAGTTTCAAAACCTTTTTCTTCTAATTTACTGTCAAAAAAAATTTAAATTCATTTAGAATATTGTTATAGGTAGTACTTCTGTGCGTAAAGCAGAAAAGCATTCCTGTTGTCTTTTATTTTGAATCCACTCAGGTTGAATGACGCCTTGAGAAAGTTCATGTGGTGGATTCTTTCATCCGTTACTTTGTTCAATCTTTATTTCTTAATAATTTTTTATTTTGTTTCTTGATGATTTATTACATTTATAATAAAAACTAATGTAATATAAATTAACGTATTTATTATAATAATGAATCATAAAATACCGGTTATAATAGCGAGCAAACATAACTTAGCTTAAGACAAATTTTATAAATGTGTAAACAAGTGCTTTAACTTTTTTATAATTTAAAAATCAACTTTATTTAAAAACATAATTTACGAAATCATTTACTTCCTCAAGATTTAAATGCATTTAGAAATAAAACTATGCATGAAATGATTTGAAATAAATTAAAGAGATACCCAATGAAATGCAATAAAACATATTCTGAATCAATAGCCATACAAACAAAGGCATACAAATCTTGTGTAGAAGTTCGGTAATTAAATCAATTTCAATAATTTTATGTTAAAGAGATTCGAATTGACATAAGCAGTATAGAAGATTCGAGATGCAATGGAATATAAAATATTTAATTTCTTAAAGTTTCTTTCTTAGTGAAAAAAATTTGAAAATTCTTACTTTTCTCTTCAAAAATCTTTTATCTTTAAATATATATATATAATCAATCTTTTGACTTGAACGCCCGAATTAAAATTTCTTAGCGAATTGCGAAAGGCATTTAGGTTACAGTATTCATTTTTACTTTTGGTAAGAAAAAGAATTAAGAAGAACTGAAAAAAAGGCTATTTTCCCTAATTATGAATTAAAATCATCACTTTATAACCGCAACGTCGTGTAATGCTGATGACATATCGTGGCAATCCCGAAACGAGTTTTAGTGATAATAAACATACACTGAATAAAAATTATTTAGTGTTTAAATAAATGGCAGCATTCGCATTGAAATTTAATACATTTTTGCATTTTGATCGCTGAGAATCAGATAAATTTTTAATGTTTTATGACAGAATTATTTTACTATTTTCATTATTGTAGTTACTTTTCAACCAACGCGGCATACGAGTCTTTAACATCTACAAAAGTATCTGGAATTACATACAAATTATATTTTTATTCTTTCAATTTTTAAGTTATAAATAGAAATGTAGGTACTCGCCTACTTTTGTGTTGATATTGATTTCATATTTGGTAGTCGAACATGGATCTTTTGACCATCCACTTCCATCTCAAGACACTATAAGGTCTCTCTGAGAAAGAAAGAAGAATTTTTCCTTTCTTTTTACAAGATGCGTTACGCACGTCCTACTTTCTTCTAACTAAAACAGAGAAGCACAACTTTTCTCTCCAATTATTTTCCACGAAAGAAAGACCAATAAGACTGAGGCACCTCAACTAAAACGTTGTAAGCATGACTATGAAAACGCCCTCCCCCCAAGTATCGCCTTTTCAATGATGCCAATCGATTTCTTCAAGGGGCAAAATTTCTATCCCCCTTCCTCTCTAGTAACAGTTCCAGACAAGAAAACCGTTTCTTTTAAAAATAGGCGAATTCCCTTGTTTCTCAGATTTATGGACAGTAAAATAAAACTACAGAAAAAACATGTCTTATAGCCATCTCTCAAAAGAACTGCACTCTTTCACACAAAGGGATGCAATCCCTTCAGTCTTTCCGGTCGCATAAAAATCTAAACGAGTCCTTGCGGCTGGACTCTTGCACAGAAGAGGTGTCCTGTTCCAATAGTCGGAAGGTTACTCGAGGGTTTCTAGATCAGTTTCAACGTTTTGGAGAAAATGCGATAAATGCCCGGGGTGGTCAAATTCTGATTGGCAGAATAAACCCAAAGACTTATTTCCCAGCCCAATGCTTCTGTTCTCTGGTCACTGAGCTCGTTTCACTCCTTTATATTTTTTAAGAGAAGAGAGAATCTTTCTGTAATTGAATTAAGGCTGAAGTATCTAAATCTGACACAGGCTCAGCTGCGATGTAACCATGTGCATAGATTTTGAGGCCTTCTAGATTCATGAAGCACAGGGGGCGTCTAAAGAGCACGTCAAATATTGCCGACGCATACTCATAACGCTTTTTTTTGGTGATTACATTGGTGATAAAGACACTTTCCAGTAAATTTGTTTTATTCAATGCCACTAATATTCGGCTGATAGCTACAAGGTTTCGGGTACATGATACAGGCTTACGAGGAAAAGGTTTAGTTTCATTCATTCTGTAGTTGTTGCTCTCGACGTTTCGAGAATGGAAATTCGTGCAACTTTGGGAGTACCTGCACCAGCGTTTATGAGGAACTAAAACTTCTTCTGTATCTGATATATGATGTTTTAAGTGAACAGTCATGAATACAAAAAAAGTAATGACGAAAATGGAAACGAGAAACTGTATAATGAAGACATCAATATTCCTGCATCTTTCATGGTGTCTAAAATTGTACCCAAGCAAGTTGCTAATCGGTAAACAAGCTCATACCAAACGTCCAACCTAAGCGAGAGTGAATTCTCGCATAATGGGCGCTAGTCGAAGCTCCACACTGGATGCCAAAAGTTTGTGAGGCTCCATTTTTCATTGTATGGCAGAGGCCAATCCACTAGGGATGGCGGTTATTGCAAAATGACCGATTTCGGTAACCGTTTTTCTACCTCCGGGTTTAACTTGGCAGTTATAACCGGTTTTCGGTGTTTTATAAAAGAAAAAACATCTCCTTTGTGGAAAATTTAAGATTGTTCTTAAAGGAAATCAATCCATTGGCTAATATTTATCTATTCATAAAGACTCTTTTCAGTAATCCGCCAACCAACAGACGCCTGAGGAAGCAGTTGTCGTTGATTACCTGTTGATGAAATCTAAATTCATAACGTAGTAAATTCTAGTCTAATTCAAATCCTGAAAACGAGCCTATCTTCCGAACCGTTTTTTTTTTCCGATTACTGGATTTAAAAAATAACTGGTTACGGAAGTCACGTTTAATCTTGTTTTAACCTGTTTTTCAGTGTTAATCTAATTTACAGTTTTTGAAGCATCAAAAGAATTTGTCAACGCTGGAATACGTTCTTGTGTCCCACCACGATGCCTTCTGATTACGAGTGATTGTCAGTGTGTTATATCCATTTGAACCCAGACAAAGTATGTATCGTACGTCATATAAACATTTGCATTGCATTTTTTGATTGTGTGACATCTTTTGAACAAATTTATTGCTTATAATATTTGTAATATAATTAAAAACGTCACACTTAGTTATTTTGTACATGTTTATGTGTTTAAAATCCAGTGTTAAAATTTTTGAGTCTCCTGTCGGCCATTTTTAAGTGCTCTCTTTTATCCGGAATTTTCGATTTACCGACGGAGGTCTTGTCCCGACCACTTCGGTTAATCGTGGTTCTACTGTATTGTTATTCTTTCTTCATCTCTTTTTCCAATTTTGAATGATTAAATATTGATGCAGGTATGAAATGTTTTGACAAAATGTGTGTTGCCATTGGAAATTTCGAAATTAATGCAATTATAAATATGTAGGCGATCGCTTACGAAATTTTTAGACATGGAATCTTTTAGTTGACGTTATTTCCTGAAAATCGATATTTTTCGTTTTAATATGTGATGAGCGAAAATAGAATAATGGTTGGTGGTTTTTTTTCTCGCGATTGTAACCACCCGGAAATGCGCCAACAGTTCATTTGTTTTGCAAGTGGCAAAAAGCTTGTCTCAGCGATGAGGAGGAATAAAACAACCAGACGTCTCTGACTGGACTTAATGAATCCGGAATTTTGAGTATTTGACCAGGATTTTAAAAGATTTTTTGTGACTTTTTTTTATTCAATTCGGACAGAACAATGTCTGGATAGTCCAAATTGTATTAATGAGTAGGTAATTCATTTTTAAGAAAGATTATCTAGATTTAATTGGAAAAAAATGTTAACCTATGAATAACGTCCCTATTCGCCCAAGATATTATATACCTCCACAACGTTGTTCGTTACTGTGAATGCCGTACAATATTGTGAAGATATCGCAACAATATTGTAGATGGAGCATCTTGTGCTGTTAAAGGTTTTTTTCCTTTCTTTTAGAACGTCCCTATTCGCACAAGATATTATATACCTCCACGACGTTGTTCGTTACTCTGAATGCAGTACAATATTGTGAAGATGTCGCAACAATATTGTAGATAGAGCGTCTTGTACTGTTAAAGGTTTTTCCCTTTCTTTTACAACGTCCCTATTCGCACAAGATATTATATACCTCCACGACGTTGTTCGTTACTCTGAATGCCGTACAATATTGTGAAGATATCGCAACAATATTGTAGATGGAGCATCTTGTGCTGTTAGGGGTTTTCTCCTTTCTTTTAGAAATTTTTTATGTTGATAATTGTTTATATTTTTAAATTTTTTTTATTTCCGTGCATATATTTTGAACTTTACTAATTTAAATTCTGTATTTTTAGTCTGATGAAATTTTTTGAAGTCGGTAATAAAAGTTATTTATTGTTATGTGGTTAGAGCGATTTTATATGCACATGTATGAAATGATAAGTAATTCATTACATGAGTATCTTCATTTAGATGTTGACATTTACTGTATATGCTTATTTTATTATTGAAATACCCTTTCTTTAAAGTATTTGTTTTCATAATTTTGAGAAGAGTCGTTTCTTTTCTAAACACTTTTACTGCAGTAACAGATGAAATAAAATTTGTTGTTCTTTGGGTCTTAAAAACATTGATTTAATTGAAAGAATTCGTCTCTAGATGCAATAAATACACAATTAATATAAAACTTAAAAGAACTTAAGGTTTTTAAGTTTTATCTACTAGCAACCCCTTTTCCGGCATACAAAAAAACTATTTTCGCGACACCATTTCGACCAGAAATACTTTACATGCGTCTCCTGGGCTGGCAACTAACAATGAAAAGAAAACATTAATCAATGATAACTAAAGGAAATTTCAATTTTAAATATTTATTTTGAAAGTTTTGGTAAAGTCTCTGGAGTCAATTTTTTTTCTTTATTGTGTTTTCGTGCAAATACTGAAGAATCTAGAAGTAAAATACGTTTGGGGATAATTTTTTTGTGTGTGTGATTCTAGCATATTTTTTGTGGGGGTGGGGGGTGGAGACACACACCTCGTAAAGTAGTGGTATTGCAGTTGAGTCAATTAGACATCAGTCTTGGCTCTAGTAGTCTTTGTACTTATTTACAGAAGTCCAGTTGGGCAGCTTTCACACATTAGTGGAATCTATATCGTTCATTCACCAACATCGTGTATTCACTCGACCAACAGCATTGAAACTTAAAAATGAAGAAAAAAAATCTTTCCTTGCTCTGGCCTGCTCGGCAGCGCCATCTATTTCTCATTTTTCAGCAGCTCTGTTCTAAAGCAATGCGTATGGTCTGCATGTATTTTAATTACAAGTGCTCAACAAAAATCGAATGAATTATTGTTTTTGTTTCTTTTAACATGTGTTCCGAATTCGAGAAAGTAATATATGTCCAATCTTTTCTTTTCAGTATTTATTTTAGAAAATAAACTTTAGAAGGAACGAAATTACTTCAGAAATGGTTTTGAAAACGATTGTCTAACTAGTAATAGTAGTTTTGTGAACAGTAGACCTCACATCGAAGAAAACAGTATCTGTTCCAGTGGTGGGGCCAATGAGGTGACCGGGGAAACCAGGGGCCTCCCTATCGGGGAACCTGTGCCCCCCGTCAGGGCAAATTTTTGTACCCCGCGTTCATGCAATGTGGTACTCAACTAGTAGATAAATAAAGATGTTGTGAAAATTTGAGAGGGTCATCATTAAGCACCACCCTTGTAATACAGGTTGTGCTCCCTTCCCCCCCGTCGGGGAGATCCTGCCCTCCTGTCGGTCGAACTCTAAAGCCTCTCCTGATCTGCTCTTCGTCACACACACTCCTTAAGCTTTTAATTATTTTAATGCAAATTATTTACACAAGTCTCTGCTTTTTTTGCATTCACATAATTACAATTAAATGTCATTTTCTGTTATTGCTAATTTTCGAGGCATTGTGAACGGAATTGCAAAACGATAATAAACAACAAATGAAAATTTACTTAGTAAAACGGCCGAAAAATGTTTCATAAATAACAGATAATCTTAGGCTTATTTCTAGAGGTAAGACCCAGCAATAACTTGTAGTCGGCGATAAAAACGAAAATGAAACTGGGCAAATTAACAGCTTGTTACTACAACCAAGAGCTATTACCAAAGGAAACATGGCGATGTCGCTGTGAACTGTGTGTTGTGCGGGCAGAGTGGATGGTGTTAGACGGGAAGTGGGGCATCCTCTCTCACACTCTCAACAACAATGTCAGCAACACATTTTTATGTCACTATCTCTAATCTTTGTCTTTCGTTTACCATTTGCCAACAGAGTTATGTCAACAATGTAATGGAACAATGTTGTAGAAAATTTTACTTTTAGGCGTAGATTTAGTCTTCAATTTTTTTATAATATAAACCGTTTGGATATAATCGTTGAAGAAAGCTGAATATTACACGAAACGGAACCAATAAACTGCCACCATCTTGGAACGGAATCAGAAAATAAAAATCCCTTGTGACATTTGTAGTTTTTAATGACTTCAAGAAATATTCATACCAAATTCGAAGAAAGTCGAACAACACATTTGCTTGTGATTGCGTAACAAGCAAATTTACAGACAGACCACGCAGTGGAGTTGAAACAAGACCTTGCTTCGCTCCGTCAATAAATTTTATCAAGGGTAATTTTTTGGCTTTACTTCCAATAAAAATCTGGAAATGACATTAAAATGTAATAAATACTCAATTATTCTTGTAGTCAACATCGTAGTCGTGACGATAGCAGTCTCAAGGAATTAATTTCCTTTTAGACAATCCTATTTCTTTTATGTCTAACTTGTGTGTATAATGTAGTTCCAAGCTCTTTTACTGCG
Source organism: Araneus ventricosus (assembly GCA_013235015.1). Taxonomy (NCBI): domain Eukaryota; kingdom Metazoa; phylum Arthropoda; class Arachnida; order Araneae; family Araneidae; genus Araneus; species Araneus ventricosus. The sequence continues at coordinate 9,506 of BGPR01014051.1, read as the reverse complement.
AAACCACAGTCTACGAGGCTATTTCTTATTCTTCTACTTCTGTATCTCACATCATTTATGTCTGACTTTTCAATTTTCCGCCAATTCTTGTTTAGACTTATTGCCAATAAGAAATGAAATATTCGGCTTTCGTTGATAAAATCCTTATTCGATAAACATATTTGAAATGCTCCAAAACGGTTAATTTTCTGAATGAAAAAGGGTTCGTGAAGTTAATTCTCGAGCCCTTTTTGAATGAATTGACGGAATGCCAGTGGAGTACAAAATTCTCCGTAAGCTTCCAGAGTGTTTCGTTTATCAGCATGTTTCAAAAGGCAAAACATTCTGATTTCGGAATCTGACAATCGAAAGAAACAGAATTCTGTATATAATGTGACAATATAAACTGGGCATAAGGAAAAATTAAAATGAAAGTATTACCAGTTTTTTTAGAAATGAAATTATTATATATAAATTTTCTCAACACTAATATCCATTTTAAGTACATATTCGCAAAATTTTTTTTCTAGAAGTTTTGCTACGCTAGTCGGAGTAAAACTGGTTGTACTAATAAAAGCATTATTCTGAATTACTACGTAATTAGAATCCACAAATAATGTCCTGCAGAGGTTTCACCTTGCATGCACTAAATTCATTTAACGTTACTTTCCCCTTTTGACAGTGGCGCCACCCTGACATCAGATATCGTTATGACAATGACGTCAACATTCTTGTATTTTCCTCTCGTTTTTGGGCGAATTCTAATAAATTTAATAATAGAAAATATCCCAAAATAAATTGCAAATTTTGCAGCTTAAATCATTTAATTCTGTAAAGCAATTTTTATCATTAGTTGATTTTTTTTACTAAAATTAAAAGTAAATGCAGAACATCATAAATGACGATGTTTAAAAAACAGAAAAAAAGTGTTCGTCCCTATATTGGTTGTGCACTAGTAATTAGAAATAGGTAGATTTATTGTTTAGAAGTATGAAATATTTTTAACGTAGGACTACGTTCCTCCCATTGGGGTCCATTTGATTCACACGCCAAAACGCCACAAAAAATGTTGTATGGGAGATAATCTCGTTAACTACATGTGTTCAAAACATAACTAATGGCTTATTTTAGAGATAAAGGGTAACAACAGAAGTTACAAAAAAAATTTAAAAATCGGATTGTAGTTTGTTGAGTTTCATATAGATAAAGATGTTCCAATTATTGTTATGGATGACTTTAATGTCAATGTCAAAAGGAATGAGAAAGCGTTCGATTTCATGAAGAAGCATTTTGATTTGAACATGGTGCCAACAAATTATCCTAGTACTCAGGGGAATTCATATATTGATTCAACTTTTACAATAAACATTAGTCCCGAATAATTAAATTATGTATGTTAATTTTAATATCATCGTGTATCAATATGTGCGTGGATATGTTACAGAATTGTAACATATCCACGCACGAATGAAGAATTCAAAACAAAAGAATTGACATAGTAATATATTTTAGTAAGAAGTAAAACAATTTTTATTGTAACCTTAGTTTCATTTTATTTCGACAATTTTCCATACATTAGTATTTCAGAGAAACAAAAGAGAATTGAGACTAACCTCGAGAAACAAAAGAGAATTGAGAGTAACTTTGAGAAACAAAAGATAATCGCGAGTAACTTCGAGCAGTGGCGGATTTCCGCACAGGTGCTAGAGGCCTAGAGACTCTAGGGTGGGCCTCAAAATCTATGCGAGAAACATCACAGCGCTAAGCCGACGACGAATTTACGACATTATAGCCTTGTTTATAGTGTAGGGTGTACATAAATGAAGTGACACATTTCAAAAATTAATAATAATGAAAAAGAAACTAAAAATGTTGGAACTATGATTTTCTTAAAAATGAGAGCGGATGTCAAAAAAATTTTTTCAGATAGGTAACATGCCATTTCGGTGGTCTACACTCTAGGGGGTCGTAAATTACTGGAAATCAAAAATTTGTTTAAAGCCTTTTTATCAGAGTAAAATAAACCATTACCTACCCAATTTTTTAATGCTTTATTTGTTTAACACTTAAACTTCCTGTATCAGTACCTGGCAATTATGACAAACCTACATCTAACGTTATGAAAAATGACATAGCATATACAGGGTGTCTCAAAAAGGTGGAACAAGCGTTTATTTCCTTAAATATTGATTTTTAGATATATACTTCCAATTACAAAAATTCATCAAATAAGGTAAGAATTTGCTGAAAATACTTTGATAACAAAAATTAAATTTTTATACGGTCCTCATCGAGCAAAACTGTCAATTAGTAAAATGTTTCTCTTACATCCATCTATTCAGGTACATAGTTGCAGGCTTCTACCTGCAAACCTTACAGATATATAAGAAGACAAAGTTGTTGAATTAGACCACTTTCCCATACCTCTCACTGCTGTTTGAACCAGTCTTTCTACGTACATTTTAGGGATAATATCCATATTTTAAAAAAAATTATTTAAAGGGCGGAATCAGGGAATAACAATGTATTTGTTAACTCTTGCTAAATCTAAAAACTATTCAATATTAACACATTAATGGAAGTATTTACAAAAATCGTTCATCTTGTGAATCTTCAAAAAAATTCACGGTGACTTATCAGCAGTAAGGCTCATCTTCCCAGAAACAAGCAGTGCTATAAAAATATCACTAGAATACAATTAAAACACAATTTTTCAAAAATAGCTTTACCTTCACGTAGTTCAAACTTGTAGTTCTAATTATCTGAATTGAATTTTAGATAATTACAGTCCTTCTTTTTGGTTAGTTCCGTTTTAATAAGATAAATCGAATATGTAGGAATCAGCCAAGTTCCCATTGAGTCAACATGAAAGTGAATCTCTAAAGACAGCCAATGAAGACAAAAAATCAAGAACTCGAAGGCGAACCATGGGTGATATTGAAAAGGGGGGAAATATTGTGTTTTTAGCGCAAAACAGGAGCATCCGAAAGTCCATTTCCGGCTAGGTTCTAAGACAGAAAGAATAGCTACTCGCCTTCGTCCATTATGTCACTTAGTTGTACGCAATAAGCGAATATTAGTGCTTTCTAAAAGTAGTTGGTGTGCAGCTCAATCCTGTGTCTGTCTTACTTTTTCATTCATTTTACGTCTTCTTTTCTCGTTTTTGCCTTTTTTTCGTTAATAATTGAACTCTCAGAGTGCAGAAGTAAGCAAATAAGAATAAAAACAAAAATACGAATTTTTAAAATAATTTTAGTAAATTCTGCAACTCTGCAGACCTAAAGGACGAGTCGTCATTGCTTTTAGGGAAAGCTTAATAATATGCACAACGCTTACAGCAAATAATTCAGTATCCTTGCTCAATATTAGACTATTTTCCTGTTAAACCTTAAATTTTCAAGTTGTCCTTCCATTCTTTATCAAGTGGATACTTGCAACTATATGCAAATGAAACTAAGTAACAGTATGCGTCATTGACAAATTTTTTTCAATCCATGATGATTGGATGATGTACTACTTTACAAATATTTGTATTTCACTGTTTTTCTATGTTAAATAAATAAATATTTCTGCCATAAACATCTCCATATAAATATTATGTGAGAAGCACCTTAAAATTTAAAAATTAACACATTTCTGTAAGTTTTGCAGGTAGAATCGTGAAACTTAGTTTATAAATAGGTGAGTGAAAAAGGAACATTTTACTCATTGACACTTTTGTTCAATGGGGAACATATAAAAATTTAATTTTTTAAACTTTTTATATTCAACTTCCACAGAAGCCGAAGTGTTTTCAAACAAATTCTTACCTTATTTGATGAAACTTTGTAATTGGAAGTATATGTCTAAAATCCGGATTATTCAGAATCAGCGCCAGGAAATTAGCCCAAAATCACTGGAATATCATTGGTAGAAAATCAGTGTTAACCAGTGTAATTAATTACCATGTAACGCACATTTAGAAACAGAATACGCGTGGGAAAAAAAGTTGCACCATAACTTTCCTCGGCTTTCCATCGTAATAAAAGACTACAAATGAGAACGCACCTACTGACCAAGCAGTTGTCGCATCTGGCTTATGATTCTAATGGTCATCGTCTGGATACGAGAGGTGCCGGTACTCCGAAACCTGTGAGGCTATCAAAACATTTCAAACAAACAAAAACGAATATTCATTTCGAAGAAGACGGATTTGAAATTATAAAAAGCAGAAGCTATAGCTATTTCAGCAGAAAACAGCAGAGCAAGAAGACAGACAAAGGATAAATAAGAAAAAATTTATTATATCAATCACCAATCTCATCTAGAGATACATACAGACAACTGGCTGACACACAGCACACAGACAATAAAAGCAATACATACATATATATATATATATATATATATATAGCATGATTGCATCAAAAAAACCCTCCCTTTTCTTTTGCGGGAGGAAAAAAATATTTTAATTATTTGTCAATAAATTATGACAATGTAACGCGCATTTAAAAACCGAAAAGATATGGAAAGAATGTTGTATCACTACTGCACTAGTTATTCCATGTGAATAAAAGACAACAACATACAACTCACCTACTGACCAAGCAGCTGTCGCATCTGGCTCATAATTT